>JAQQZZ010091654.1:0-17653 GCA_030265115.1 Mopalia vespertina
TACATAAACATAAAGTTAACTAAAAACTTACAAAGTATTTACAAATTATATACACTTACATTAAAACATGAAAAAAATTAATTAGGACAGATTTGTCAACAGAAAATATATATTATCCAGTGAAAACAGTCATATAATTGCGATTAAAACTTTGTACTGAGGAAGCATTTCTGACATTAAGTGGCAATAGACTTACTTGTCACCATTAATGAAAGCCACAGGTACAGCATAGTTGGCCAGCATCTTTTCCAGGTATTTTATCATTGTAACAATGCTGCAAACAAAGATTTACAATAACTGAATTGATTAAATTGTCAAGAGCTATATAAAAATCTGAGATTGTATGCTTGATAGAAATTAACTCAGTTTAGTTTTATTTTACTTCATAAAACCTAGCCAAATTGAATTAGATTGAAAGACTTCAGACATTTTGTGTGTGGATGGGAAACTACATAGGCAATAACGACAAGAACATAGATAAATTTACAATGAAAGATATAAGAGATTTGTTTCCTGGTGCCCTTTGGCTTAGAGAGCACCCTTCAACCACCCATAAAGAGACATGCAATTGTGTTAATGTGACATTGTCATTAAATTGCGTACCTTCCCCATGTGAGACAGTAGTGTTGTTTAAACGCCATGAAGTCCGAGGCTGAATCTCTGGATTTTCCATGTTGAATGGCGAATCTGTGAGTCGTGGTACGAGGGCCTCCGGTGGCAGGTGTTGTTGGTGGAGGCTAAAATTATCCAATCAAAACACTGGGTTTTGAAAAACAGTTGAACTTTGAAGTAGCTCATATAACAACTAAGAGTTACGATTTAAACAGAAATAAAAATGAAATAAATAATGTCATGTGACAGTTCTAATATTGCCAAGAAAAAGCATTAAAATAGCTGTTTCGTTATTTGGTTCTAAAATTAAATTTAATGCAATTAGTTATTGTTATTAATTGTTAATTGTTATCATGAGTTGCCCTGTCAAAGGTTTATATCACAACAAAATTTCAAAGCCAGAGATAAGATATTATTATAGAAAATAAACTGTAGGAATTCAAAATAATTTCCTCTAATAGGGCTTTTTTTGTTCAATTGGTGATGAAAGTCATACTCAGGGTAATTTCACTTATGATGCCAATCTAACAATGCCACTGTTTGTTTAATTATTTGTTTGATTGGGGTTTAACACCATACTTACGGTTATTTCACTCATATGACAGTGTGCCAACCCAATGTGTGGAAAAAACCACACGTCAATGGCACATACGAAGACAAGACAGCACAAAAAAAGAGGACAATCAAAGGAACAATGCAAACCACAGAGAGACTTCATGTTGCCTCTTATTTCTGAGAGCACCCAGGTAACAGAGAGCTCACTCCCAACCCTCTGATTGATGCTTTGATTTGTTTGTTTCTTTGATTGGGGTTTAACGTCGTACTCAAGGGTTTTTCTCTTATATGACGACGTGCCAGCCCAATGGGTGAAGGAAACCACCCTCGACACCACCGGCAACAAACAAAGATAAGACGGGACAAATACAGGACAATAACAGGACGCAATACAGACACCACAAACAGATCAGCTTCCTGTTCCCGTTTAGCTCTGAGAGCACCAGGGCAACACGAAGCTCCCTCCAACCACCCGCGGGGTGGTTTGGGGGTTACATGTAGGTTACACTTTCCAAATAAGGGGTGGTGGGTGTGTTTTTTCTCGTATTGTTCAGACAGTAAAGGATGGAAAAAGACTTGTAAATTTTTTTTAGTGATATTTGTTGCCTAGGTTTGTTCTACGCATGTGTTCACTTATTTTCTAAACAAAAATAGTTTTATTTCAAAATGTTGTTTTATTGCTGGAAAATTGATATGCGATAAAATGCAATCATAGATTGTTAAATTAAATAAAAACTAGCCAACATACATGTACCATAAAAGCCAAAGGTCTCGGGTTCGAATCCCGGTGGAGGCAAGCACATTTTTCTCTCTTCATTTATTCAAAATATATACAGTGAGATGATTTATCAGCTTTGATTAAGCAACATCACTGTGCAAGTATTATTATTTTTAAAAATATATATATTTTATTGCATATATTTTCCAAATGAAGTGAATATATGATATAATTTATATAAGTCCAAATAAATCTTTGTATCTTGAATAAGACATCTTCAGGTTTTGTTATAGCCGAATAAATTGGCATGTGTTCTGAAAGAGGAATATCCAAACATGAGTATCAAAGGCTTATCCTGACTTTTGTTTTACAATTGTTTGAGTGTGAGTCTGCTGGGAACTTTAAACTTCCAGTGTTATGGTAGCACAGCTATAAAAGCCTACATGAGAGTTATCGACTCCATTAACTAGTCCATTAACTAATGGACTTCTGGTTACATGTATGATGTACATGTACATATTCAGACAAGTTAATCCTGGATGGACAATATAACAAACACAATTACCTCTGAACTAGGACCCACATTTACCTTTGTATTAGCTTTAGGTTTATTTATTTACATAATAAGGAAGTTGAAATTGTAGGGTTAACTTTAAGAAATGTTTAGGAGTACATGGAAAGATATCTATTGACAAAAAAACATAGATAAAAAGAGTACAAATATATTTGGAAAATATATCAAAATATTAGTTATTAATTTTGCTTAAGCTTTATACTAATAGTTAAGTCTGCTTATTGAGGATTGTTTTTTTAAATTACCACCCACCCTGAAATTCATTTATACCCACCCTAAAATTAACTTGTCTTAATATTGAACGTCAGCTATGTACTAGAACTAACCTAGCACTCTCTAATGGTGCCACACCTTTCGGAGTAAAGTAAGATACTAAATTTTGGTACCTTTTTTCAAGCAGGTACATGTATGAGTTACTTTAGGGCTCTGTATAAATTAAATTTGAGGCGAGTGAAAATAATTTTGGGTTGGTATAAATCAATTCTAAGGTGGGTAATGCTGAATATAAATGTATTTCAGGGCAGGTATAACGATTTCCGGGTGAGTGAAAATAAATTTTGAGGTGATTAGAAATGAATTTCAGGGTGGGTGATAATTAAGGATAAGGCATCAAAGCGGTTTGTCAGCGCAACCAGACCACAGTATTCATCATAGGACAGATATAAGAGTGACTTATTTTCGCTGCTAACAATAACATTAACTAATTAATGGCTGTGCATACTCAGCTGCAAATGTGATATCGGTTTTTGTCTTTCAAAATATACAATAAAAATAATTTTTAAATAAGTGTAGGTCAAAAATCCCTGATCTTTCCCTTTCTTTGAATACCTAGATTTTAAGTTTCACTTTGAGGACAGAGATACATAGTTGATATGTTACTTTTTTTTTTTTGCAATGTACACAAAATTGCATGTAAAATAGAAAACAGAAATTAACTTAAGAAGGTACAGTACTTAACTATTGATATACAATTCAATCAATATAAAGTTTTACATTATTCACTTATTTACCCATATCTGTCATATATGGTAATGCCTTATGGGGAAATACATATCCCACACACCTTCAACCTTTGCTTATTCTCCAAAAGCGAGCGATTAGAATAATAAGTCAAACTAACAGACAAGACATATATGTATTTTATTTCCATTGGGTTGATAAATAAATAAATAAATAAAAAATCATTTGACGAAATGTTCACGCCATAGCGTAGTTGGAATACCACTGGATGTGGCATAAAACATTAATCAATCTATCTTTCTAAAAAATTCAGTGTTGGCATTCAAGACACGCTAACAACTCTATGGCCACAAAACATCGAAAATTGTTGTTCTTAGAAGGTATGTGTTTGTTGTTCAGGTCGATTAACCTCAACGCAGTATATCTAACTAGCTAAATCACCGATGGACTCGCTGCGCATGCGGGGTTTGGAGACAACTAGTATACCCCAGAGTTTAGACAGATAGTAGGTTTACATTAAGGTAGTACGTAGGTAAATGTCAATAAACACACTAGCCTACTATTTGAGGATCAGTCAATTTCTGGACGACATCAGAAGCCCAAATTCATTGGTCGTTCAACCAATTTAGGTCATCCGGGAGTCCGGTTTAATTGTGTCCGTGTCTTGGGGGACTTTAAGTTCACTGAACCAATCGGCAGACTCACCCATACCTAATGGTTTGTGTAAATGAAGTAAATGAACAAGGGCAGTTTAAAGTCAGTCGGTAACTATAGCTTAATTAGCAAAACAGACAGGTTAAATGTAGTTTGGAGTCGACTCGAGTACACTCACATATATGTTTTTACGGTGCGGATATCCAAGGAATAAATGGTGACGCCACAACGCAATACACTCATATTATATTTACAAATTATACAAAATAGATTAAAACTCTGTATGAGCTCGACCATTCATTAAAACCGTCGCCGTCTTACCTCCATGCCTTGCGTACAGCCCTCATGGTCATAAACCAGGATCATTTTGAATGTGGTGATATTCGCTGAATGCCATTCATGATGATCTGATGTTATTCAGCCATAAATCAATATATTTGCCATCTGGCAAAGGGAAGTTTGTTTGAGGAGTAGCACTACTGTCTTTACTTAGCACTAGAGGTAAATTAACTTTCCAACATTATGGAAACGCTTCGCATTTTGGGTGTGCTAGTGTTGGAATTGGAATACACCGCATTTGGCACGGCGTAAAACATCAAACAATCAATCAATCCTTTTTTAAAGCTACTAACAAATTTAATTACTCTTTAATCAATTTTTTTTTTTCATTTTAGGTTGACCCACATTACACATTTTCAATTTTTTAAAGCAGCTGAATTTTTCGTAATTTTATGGCTAAAGGTAGGGCACCGTCTCGTGACTTCCTGATAAGATAGTGATGGCGCGGGTTTATCCCAGAGTTCCCAGTCTGCGTTCAAAAGCTAGATGGTACTCAATGATTACAAACTGTAGCTGGACAGCAAATAAAGGTACGTCGCAATGCATTGATACATAACGCAGGTTGACCAAAATGGTATACACGTAAGGACTTGAAATCAGAAAATAAATAAAATATGGGACTACAAATTAGCAAACACATTTTTCATCAGTTCTAAAAGGGAAATTGAAAATATGCTCATTCGACAGCGAAGCTGAAATACCGCGGCATGTAGCGTAAAACATTAATCCATCAATCAGTTGTTAGAAGGTGAAGCAAAGCGCACTACTTCCATTAAAACAAATAAATTTTTGAAATCAAATCACAATAAAAATTAATCATGTCGTACCTTTCTATGTTTGGCGACGTACCTTTTAATAATACTTCAATGTTATTATTTCGTGATGATATGCCTTGGATAATTTATTAAATACTTTTTAATCGTGTGGAAGACTCACCCAACAAGTTTGTTTACTCAATGGCCGAGTTATAATTATAGACGTTTTTTTTATATGATTCTTGTGATCATCAGCACCTGTCTTATTCAGTTTCCGTTAAATGGGGACGATAAGATATGCCTGAAGCTTACAGATATTTGCTGGCTGGTCTGGCTTGCCTTTGATAAATAATTGATTTTTGGGCTGTGCCGATCTACGTTAAAAGTGCGTTATAGACGGCTGATATACTAAGTGCCAGTGATTTGTACGATTACCTGGTATTAGAAGGATTACATGACTACCGGTAATCTCTTTATTAATCTAGACTCTTAGAAGAAATGGTTCTTTGAGGGTTCTTTAGAAAAGGGGATGCATGTAAATGGAGCCATACGGACAAAAACAGTTCTTGAAACAGTTGCTTTGGGGGTTCCATTTTTCTACCGCACGTAGACAAGGAACAGTATGAAGTTAAGTACCCTGGAGTACGACGTTAAACGACGCTAAGCTGGCTTAAGAAACAGTGGCGCTGCGCTAAAAACGTTTGAATTACATTTTATAGTCTTACTTGATGGTATAGGCGTGTGTGAAAGCTGAGCATAGCTGGCAATTGGCGGACAATCAGGACAAAACCTTACAAAATCCAGCAACCGTCGCCACCCTTTCATTTTTAGACCACATGGTCGGTTGACCGGCTTTGGCGATTATGGTAGCCGTGGGCGCTAAAAACACACCTGGCGAATTTCTCAGCCATTTGTTTTACCATTACCGTGGGCCAGACATTATTTCTGGTGCAGAGAATAATTGTCCACGAAAACAAGACCCTCGAATTCGGCGAATAGAAATACTTGGCACGTATACACCACTGATGTCTGATCTTGTTGTTCGGCATCTACTGCTGGCGATGTTGAACTAGAATTTGCTTTTCTTTATACAGTTTTGTCCTAATTAGTAACATAGCTAGAAAACGAGTGTAATGGTAACTAACCATTCCGAAGATCTTAAATCTCATTCTGCCAGAGGAAACCTCGGGAACAACTACATTTTGCTAGATTTATTTTGTTCTTAAATGTGTGTTGTTTTGACAAATTACGCCGGTCCCTGTCATATAGGCCTGCATGACACCTTTCGTGTCACAGTAGATACAACTAAATATACAAAAATGATTGTTTCCAATCATGCATACAAAGCGTTTTATAAGTCAGGTTTAAATAGTTACGGAGTTGTCGATGCTCTTTGCCTTTGCCTTAATTTACCAGTACCATGACTGACGGACTGATTGATGTTTAGTGTATTTCACCAGTAATTGCCACACTAACAGAACAATATACTCTGATTTGCTCAGGTGGAAAATAAATCTCACTCCAATACTGGCTATGGACTTTTTTTTTAATATTAAGATTAGCAATGCTGGGTTTACTTAGCACTGGAGGAAGATTAACATTCCAACAGTATCAAAACACTTTAAATTTTCTGATTGTGCTAGCGTCAATTATTGTTGGAATACACCTCTTCATATAAATGAAATACCCTTAGGCACGGCGTAAAACACCAATCCATCCAATGCTAAGTATAAAGACATTGACTGCCATTATCTTTAGCGATCAGTCTACATTGTACGTCCATATACTGTCATCAATACCTCGCATAAACATCGTCCTCCATATTCCACATGAGGCATATTGATATTTCAAAACATCATTAGCACAGATAAATCATATCTTTTGTCTGTAATAAACAGGAATATTTCACAAAACACACTAATGAACGTCTGGTGTATGAAATTTCATATCATAATAAAAAAAACAATGTAATTACTCATTAAAAGTAATCGTTGCTGTATAAAACATGTGTCATCTGTTGATATACGAATCCTTTATAAGACACGGTACGAAGGTTGGGAAAAAAAAAGGGGGGGGGGGGAGTGCTCATTTTGCCCCGTGCTGTCTGTGATAAGGGTTGTCAGTGGTGTCGAGGGTGGCTTCACGCTGTCACATGAGTTAATTAATGTTCAGTACGGTGTTAAACCCGAATCCACAACCTAACTACCATGAGGAATCTGTAAATCTGCCCCATTATTCAATGGTCATATTGATCAGTCCAAATCAGTATCTAGCCCTTTCGGGGCTCATTAAAGTTGGCCTTTAAACAATAATTGATGTCTGGCCGAATGTTGTAAAGAGTTCATTGGGAGACTTCGGTTTTATTGCCAATTTGTGTCAACTATGATTGCGTTGTTAAGGTACATGTCAATATTTACCTTACTTTTGGTTTTGAGCACGAAGTTTTTCCGTGCGTTTTACATTCTTTTGGCTCCATATAAACGTCAAATAAGTACTTTTGTTCAGACTTCCAGCTTATAGTATGGTTCACAATTGAACAGCTGCGAACATCAGATTGTTTTGTATAGCAGCCTTAGCTAAGGTTAAGTGGTAGTTAAGTTTAATATTGCTAATACGCTAGGAAATGTAGTTTAAACGCACCAACTTGCGATCAGGGAATTGGTCAATTTCCTGGAAGCCATTATAAAAGCTTACTCAATGATCGGTCGATAAACCCTGGTTCGCTGGAATGCAGGTTAAGCTGTCACCTTGTGCTTATAGGAATTAGGTGGTCACTGTACCATCATCCGATCTATCTTACAGATTACTGATTTAAATAGTTCAAGTCAAATGAACAGAGTAGGGCAATTCAAAACGTATGTGAACAGGGGTTTTCGATGTTCAATATTCAGTATTAACAAACACAAGTCGTAAACTTTAAATGAATGTGTGAGGAAGTTACACGTGGTGGTTCCGGAAATCGCGGCATCCAGTGACCATTTGTGTATACATCCGGCCGCATACGAGCGACTCTCCGTAGGTGACTAAAAATCTCAAGGAATCGCTCCGTGCGCGACAGGCTTGCTACGCGACTAGACACTGTCGGCGACTAGTCCCTAGGGATCAAACTCGTTTGATATCTTGCAACTCGTTGCCAACTAATCTCTCCGTGTGTGGCAAACATGCTACAGAAAATCGCAGCCATAAGTTGTGCATCCAATGGGTAACTGAGATACAAGGACAGGATTTAAATTAAAAAACGTTGACGCTCGTAAAGTTAGCTAGCGCCGTCGCCTGTGTCTATAATGATTAAAATCACAGCTAAAATTCCTAGGCAATTTTAAGGATAGTCTTTTTTTTCAATGTTCCAAGTGTTAGTCACGTGATATAAATGTAAGCTGACTTTGGAAGAATCGCCGACTCCGATTGCCCCGTGTGCGGCAAAAACTGTCGCCGACAAAAAATCTTTAGAGAGTCACACAAGTGGGGTCCGGAAATCACGGGATAGTTTTGCCTCGTATTTAAGTAGGGCACAGTGAGAAAGGAACAATAGTTCGACATTTAAGTGAAATACCCTTGACTACGACGTTTAACCTCACTCAAACCAACGAGCCGAGAGAATAGGGGATGATAATGAAGTTAGATAATTAATACATTAGAAGAAGGACTAGTTAAGTTCATTTAATCAAAAAAAGATAGTTACTCACAGTCTAAGATATCTGTTGAAAACTGTAGCCTTCGGGTCTTTATTCCACAGGTGTGACCAAACTTTTATATGCAGTAATCGAAATGGCTAGAACAAGCATTCTCTGCTCTAGTAGAGGATCTTTACTTGATACAAATTTTAGGACCGTGGCTTAGTGGTTAGCTATTGCGCTTACTAATCCTACTTTGTATATTGTTCATAGAATCAAGTCTATCTGTCGACCATCAGGTATATTAGTGAGTCACACGATGTGGTCTGGCTCTCGCAGGTTGGTTTTTATGAGGTTTCCTACCGGTTTTCCACCGTAGTTAGGCATGCAACGATTTGAAGTGGACAATAAAGTAGCCTAACTGCCTTGGGCGCATCTTGCGAGCATGTTGCAAGCGAGTTGCGCGCATATTACGAGCAAGTGGCGAGCATGTTGCCCGCATCCATTTAAGTTACTTTATTGTTGTACTGTAAGTGAAATACCACAATACCACAATAAAACAAATTTGATTGCGTGATAAATTGGCATAAAAGGAGTTGGAACAAATTGAAAAAGTCGTCTACGTGATTTTGTCCGATAATTTTCACCATAATGGTTACTTGCTTTCATGAATTTGTCCAATGTTGACATCTCTCGAATAGGTTATGTGACATAATGGCTGAATTTAAGGATTTTGTGACAATTAAGAAATTTTATCATATGATTGTCTATGGTAATACACGGCTTAGACGGTGTCTGTTGTTAATGACCGGTTGTAATTTCCTCAGCTAGACTTAACGGGTATGGTGCCAATCATAAAGAGCATCATCTGCTACTGTAAGTTAATGATCTACTCCAGACTCCTGCACTGTTTGTCGGCTTTTGACATCTTTCTCGTCCATTATCTGATAAAAGTCCTTGGCGATGTATGTGGTAATTTGATAGGTATTCCTGGACTGACAGGCATCTGATGAATACTTATTTAATGTTCTGTACCACCATAGTTTGTTTAAGGGCAATGTGGTATCTGGTTACCATACATCGATATACGTTTGCACGGAAGAACTCTACGTGATGAAATATAACAAGGTTATTCTCTTAAGCACAAACGCGTTGCTTTGTTTGTTGTTCCTTGCCTCCTTACTGTGGAAAGCCCAGAGGAAAGCTCGTAAAAAAACACCTCCGCGATTACCGGAGCCATCGTGTTACTCCCTCATATATCTGATGGTCGACAGTTGGCCTCGATCCCGTGAACAGTATGTCCATACCGCTTCGCCGACGGGCTATCGTGGCATAGGCTGGATTCCACCGACCCCACGCAAAAAAACTAACTACTTCGCTTACCCTGTCGAGGCTTGTTTGCTTCAAAGAAGTCTGTATAAGGAATGTATCCAAATAATTTCAGCTCTTGACTCGATTTGTGGTGGGAATATATCCGGCCTAAAGTCGCGCTGCCCAAATATTCGTTTTGAAAGTGGCGCAGAATTTTATCCACCGGGATAATATTTTCAACAAACACAAAACCACTCAGACCACACGGAAGAAATGTGGTATCATGAAGTCAAAACAACAGCCAGACTCAAAATTTGTTTGCTTTGATTAGGGATTAACGCCATGCTTAATATTATTTCATTCACATTTTGCCCAGTGTGCGAAGACAAATTATCTCGGGAGTCCCGGACATTTAACAAACACGAGACAGAACCCAAAACAAAGGAAGTCGGAACAGATCGGATGTGAGTTGCCGCTTGTCTGTAAGAGCTCCAGGGTATCGGGGAAATTCGCTGCATGCAACCGGGCATTTTCAAAATATGCACCTTAATCAAAACAGACCAGACTATCGATCATATTGAACGTTTGAGGGATTGGATTCTGCGACTCAAAATAACATTATATTGAGACACATTTAATGCTTGTGGTGTATAATGTTTTCTACACACCATCTCAACGTCTGCATGAAAAATCTAGCTTTCTATCCTTAAATCAACTTGCATGTTTGACAACATTGCCGGCGATGCTGTCATCTAGTACCTTAAACGGATCTGTGTGTATCATAGTACTTTATATGATTGATTGTAAGCAACAATAATTGAAAGTTTTAAACACAATATTTTCAATTTTTAGATAAAATATTGACATTTAAATTTTTGACTACTTACCATTGGCCTTTTCAGTCCAACTTATTTCACTTTTTGACGCTTTAACTGCCAAGGGTGATACTGGTTGGAATTATCCTTAAAGCTATAAATATATGTCATGTATCTATTTAATAAGATATTGTTTGACATTCTAGTATATTAACTTCGTCTCACCTGTGTAACCACGGATAGAAATCCATACCAACCACGATCTATCCAATATTGACAATTTTGGACTCAACCTTTTTTTTTACAAAATTCTTTTTTTCTAGTAACTTTAAAGATTGGGATAACTTATGTCTTAGAAAGAAAACTGTGAATACTCGTGTCGTATTCGAAATAGATGTAGCCCTCTCAGCGACGACTTACTTAACAACCATTTGGTATAAAATGCTAAATGCAACTGTGGACTTAACAAAAGCTACCAGCAGTTTCAGTTAGTCATTACTTGTTACATTGTCCGCTATAAACGGAACAACTATAACGTATATTGGATGGATTTTCTTTGTATGGATGCAACGCGGAAATATCATGTACTTTGTTATTATATGAAGAAACATGATTGATTGGTGTTTTACGTCGTGCTTAAGGGTATTTCACTTATATGACGGCGATGTATACCAACAATGATTGGCACTTGCACAACCAAGATGGGAAGCGTCTCCATAACGTTTCAAAATTTATTTTCCTCCCGAGCTAAGGAAAGACCGTATTGCTACTCTTTAAATCAACTGATCTTAGCCAGAGTTTATGACGATACAGCTTTACCACTCACTAGATGCGAATACGTAGACTTGTATTATATAGTCAATAGAGATATGACGTCCAGCCGTACGAAACCTTTAGAAATAATGCCTGCTTCTGAATAAAAAATAATATTGAATCTGTATCGCCTCTTACCTCGCCAAAAAACATTCGTTCGTTGAACATTCAACGAGGGACTGTTCTCAACTGAGAGAGACCCAGGCATGTTCCGCCAAATCTCGTTCTCAAATCCGGAAAACGGTTTAAATCGATCAAAAATGAGTGGAGTATACTACTGAGAAATGGACGTCAAGTGGTCGATCTAGTCCACAAGTGTTCAAGAAAATAGTCGGAATGGTTTAAATCAAGATAAGGTTATACAATTTGTATATATTGTACGATAGAGTGTAGCTCATGTTAGCGTGCGCTTATTTCTAGTAAAGGTCAGGAAGACTCAAGTATAGTATAGCTACTTTACCAGATGCTAGAAATGATTTTATAGCAACGAATTATTGCGACTGTATCAAAGAAGCCGAGCGGTTTTTCGTGATTGTACTATATTCAACTTATATAACTATTCTCCTGGTCGACAATTCTAAATACTTTTCAACTATGTCATTCTGCACGATTGTAGGCCTATAAGTGCGCCACTTAATGACACCAATAAATTTATTATAACAATTACTTGTGGGAATCACTTTCAGTCCTGCTCACTGCTCTCGCAGAAAATAAGGCTTAAATACAAAAAAGTGTTTATATACACACATGCACTGTGATGCCAATACAACGAACTACATGCACATACACTCATCCGCTAATTCAACCTACAACTTGTGTCCATTTTTGTTAAAGCAAAGGTAAACAAGTGCATGGCCTATTTGACAATAATAAACGTATAGCATGTCGTATTTACCACGATAATTGTGACAACCTTTAAGCATTGTTCCTCTTATTTAGCATCGGTCTACAATCTGGCAGTCTGGTGATAGACCCAGTGGTTAATGGCACAAGGAAATGTCACAGCATTTGCCAGCTATACTTTTTTGAAATTTCACACTAAGCTCTGTTTACTTCACTTTTATTTTATTTTCGGGCTCCACAATATTTTGACAGTTCTTGCCAAAACTGTAACACGTAGCTATCAAGCCCCTATCTTCAATAGTACATTACAACCAAATATGTTTGTGTACCAAAACGCTACTAAACGTAGACTATATCTCCTATCATAATTGCAACAATTAAGCGAAGTTTGTTTATAGTAACAGTTACTCCATTAGCCAAAATATTTTAATAAGCTGTCTGGTGTTACATGATATCCCGTACGATACTGGAGCTTGTCAAATTATTTGCCCTATATACATGTAGTAAGGGGAAAATTAAGGTATAGTATTGCTAGCACATGGTTTACTTTTAAACTGTTTTTTACTGCTGCTAAACTGAGTATGATCCGTGATGGCTAATTTCGGTAAGTATGTCAAGTGATATAAAATGTTAACCCTATCGCAGAGTTAAAATATGTGATTATTGTTTGGCTAAAATGACGTCGCAATTTGTGAAAAATTTCGGATGTATTATTCTTAAAGCTTTGCCCGAAACCCCGAAAATTTTATTGTTATAGACGTCAATATCCAATGTTTTAGAGCGGATTAAATTCTACACACATCATGTGTTTTTCTTTAAAGCTACAAGGCTATTGTGGACTTCGAAAACTCGGTTAAGGGCAAGTTATTTTGTCGAGTTGCTTTAAAAGTACCAAGCTATATGTTGGCCCGCGACTACTGTTAAACGTAAGTAATATAAATTGTTGGAAAAGCATCTCTGAGATACAAATGTTATAAATGTCTTTTATGTCTGAGGGTAGGCGATAAGTTTGTCAAGTGAATTCTCTTTATTGTAATTGACGTATATGATAACTATGTCTGGGCTTGCTGAAACGTTTTCTTTTCCTGTGCATTTTTGTGGAAATATTGATTAACCAGAAAATGGCTGTTAACGAGTTTTTGGCAAACTTGTCATCGTGGTCGAATTTGCAAACTCATGCAATACTAAGCTAAATTGGATTTAAGTGCAATTGTTTTGGAAGCCGGTTAAAATATTGTCCAACAACGATAGAGTGCAGTCGTTACCAACGTGATTATTTGAAATGTTTCATGAACGTTTGATATATTGTCGTCTCAGTCTATATACACACATACAACAGTAACCAAATAAATCTTGGTTGAATTGTTGTCTAGGCGGTCTGGCTTGGGAGGTCTGGCTTTGCAAAACAGTCATTGTTTCTGTATTGACCTTTGATCCGTACGATAGCTGTGTAGAAAAGAAAAATGTAATTTAGTGACACTTGTACATCGATCTTTCTATGTTCTACATCTTTATCTAACCTTTGAAATGGGCTTCCTTGTTGTTGCGGAGGATGCTGGAATGTTTTGATGATATATCTGGCCTAGGATCGCATTTACCTTGGTTCTAAAACTGTGTCACTGAAGTATTGATTTGCTAAGTTCAAAGCTCGACAAGTTTACACTCAAAAGTTAACAAGTCAATACTGTGATTTCATCATAATTACAATGACACTGTAACGCAGATATAGTATATTGTTTTCAGTGGCTTAACTTTACTCTACAACTGCAAATAAACAACACCGCTGATCAATGTGTATAGGTCGCATAGCCTCTTCTGTGTAAGGAGGTAGTTAAGTTCAATTAGGTTGATACGCCAAGAAATGACATTAAACACACCCGCTAAACACCAAGGGATTGTATTTAATATCCCTTGATGTTATCGTTAGACAGAGTAACACCCCTGTCGATCATCAAATAATGGTTCTCTTGAATTCAGGTTAAATTGTGACTCTGAACTTGTGGGAATCTGGAGGTCATTTTACCGTCAACGGAACCACCGTATTGTTACAGTAAATGAGTCCAGCCAAGGTAAACCATTCATAATTATGACTTGACTAACGGTGCACCAGTCTAGGGCAATTCTGATCCCGATAGAATCTGATATATGCAACATTTAGAAACAGTTACTATGAAAATCATAATAATTATTTCAAATGATTTGCTTAAGCTTTATACTCAACAGGCATGTATTTAATTTGTTCTCAGAAACGCAGAGAAATCTCAACCATCTCTGTTGCAGATGATGACCATTTCCCCCATGTTAACGAGTATCCAGTTATTTTCCACTTCTGAATACCTTGTCATGTTTTTCTTTACGAGCACAGAAACTGCCAAACACAGCAGGTGCACTACAATATACTACGCTAAATATCCGCGCATCTTTATTTCATCTTCGATCAAATAACACCCAGACGCAGTGTTGCCCCCGCAGGAAACCGAATTTAGTTAAGATATATACTGATCTATAAAAAGCTAACAACACAATTTGTTTATCTGTAAGAAAATTAAGAATAAAAATTCTTAATTTGCTACATATGTAAGGCCTCCATGTTTACATAATAAGCTTTTATGTTGTTGTTGTTTTTTTTTTAAAAATAATTTCCCCTTCATTTCTGTTTTTAACAGTTTGTATATAACTGATTTTTGGCATCACAGATAACCAATACCTGTGTTTTTCTCTTCCTGTGATCCCCCAAATGTGTTGTGAAGCTGTATGGACATATGGTATTGCTTACTCACAAACGGGGAACCTGTAAACGGAGATGCCATTAGTTCGGTCATTGCGAAAACGTGCAAATAATACATAGACGAGTGAGCTATGTTGGATTTCCAGGCAATTATTTCGGAAGCCGGTTAAACGGTGGTTTGATGAAGAGCGACCTCGGCTTGTCCAGGTTAGTATGTATCAGGCCAAGTTAATGATGTACCGTAGATATATTGTTGACGAGAGTGTTTATACACAAGTCACAGGACTCAGCTGAATCGCTGTTAAGGTGCTTATTACTTCTTCTAATCTTCCAGATGATGTGTTGATATTGTCTGGCTATACTAGGTCTCTTAACACTGGCGCTATTAGCGTGTCTGTTGACATTCGATGACGGTAATTCGGTGAAGGAAATATGCACTCGAGGGATACATAAACTCGTGTAAGTACTTTGTTCATTGTCTTCTGCTACATGCAGGTCATATTATAATGTTTTCCCATACATTGGCATGATTAACGCCGATGCTGTTCCCCAGGGTTCTTGTATCTATGTGTTTGCACAACGGAATCTATTTTGTGAAGGAATAATTTAATTATTTGATATTTTAACACTACAGTTAAGGGAAAGACCGACTAAGTATGGATGACAACTTGTCGGTTTATTTCACACAGCGTTTCTATCTCCTCCCAGAGATCGTGTTCAAGTATCAACATACTGGAATAATGATGTTTGTGTCTTTTAGGTGTTTTCGTTATTTTGGGATAACACTTTCTTTAGTTTAAACAAAATCTAGTTCAGAAAATTTTGCAGGTTGAACCCATCCGGCAATCGAACCTACAACCCTGAGAGTCAGGCACCTAATCGCCAGCAGTAAATGCCGGCCACCTACATGTAAACTAGTCAGCCACCCCGGCCTTCTACATCATTCAGATAGAAATGTTGTGCGACTTAAATCAAGAAGTTCTTAGCCATACTAAGTCGGTTGTTAGCCATACTACATGCAAGCCCGTCGTTAGCCATACTGTCGGTTGTTAGCCATACTAAGTCGGTTGTTAGCCATACTACATGTAAGCCCATCGTTAGCCATACTAAGTCGGTTGTTAGCCATACTAAGTCGGTTCTTAGCCATACTACATGTAAGCCCGTCGTTAGCCATGCTAAGTCGGTTGTTAGACATACTAAGTCGGTTGTTAGACATACTAAGTCGGCTGTAAGACATACTACATGTAAGTCGGTTGTAAGACATACTAAGTCGGTTTTAAGACATACTACAATTAAGTCGGTTGTAAGACATACTAAGTCGGTTTTAAGACATACTACATGTAAGTCGGTTGTAAGACATACTTAGTCGGTCTTTGCCCTGTGCTATTATCAACTACTTAATGCCACTTAAGAAAGACTACCATTAAGACATGAATCATCAACATTATTGGGCTTACTATTTATACACCCGCTAAAGTGTAGCATAAGCGCTCCGTCTGTCCGTCCGTCACACTTTGCTTTCCGAAACCTCTTTTGAGAACCGTTCAATATTTTTAGACCAAATTTGGTATAAACTTTAATCAGTCTACGGTGCTAATTGCATGTTCAAACAGCTGAATAAATAGGTTAAAGGTTATAAAGATATGCCATAATTTACTTCACGAATAATATACCCAAGTGCTGTCTTTTGCCAGTTTCAAATTTGTACAACTGCATATTGTTAATTCTATTAAGGAAATTATATTTGCCATTCTTCTGCTTCTATTTCTAGAATCGTTGACTATTTTAAAAGCAAACTTCATATGTATTTCAATCGAGTATTCAAGTGGTGCTATTTGCTGTGTATTATCATTTTCTAGGTCAAAAGTTAAGAGGTCCTTCATTTTTGTCCAGAGCAACTAACTTTTACCAATCTCCACAGCACATCTCTCAAAACTGTCTAAAAGTTAAACCAGACTTAAATTATGCTCAAGACTAGTTTAACTTCAAGACTGGTCTGAAATTAGAACTCATTAGAAATCATTATGGGGTGTTCAACAATGAGGTCGTTGATTACGATTACGTCAGGCTATTCGCGTTACAGAAATATGGAATATCAAATCATACATGTTATGTTATTCCACGTTGCCAAGGAAATAACAAAAAGCATTTAATTGTGGGAGGTTTGATATGATAAGACTGGTCTTATCTGTTTTTCCTTTGGTCTTGGCTTAAACCTGTCTTAAATAGGTTTGAGCAACGAGCATAGGTACTTGGATTAATAAGACCAACTTAATGAATTTAAGCCTGGTTTAACTTTAAGTCAGGCTAAAAATTAAGACACTTTGAGCAACCGGCCCCTGATCCTCTAAGGGGTGGGGGT
>JAQQZZ010091665.1:0-17648 GCA_030265115.1 Mopalia vespertina
ATTAGTGTCATCAAGTGAATCGCACGCAGTTGAAACAGGAAGTATAACATAAGTAGTTTTCTTCCTGTTGAGGTGGTGGAAGCCTACAGAACTTTTTTTTTATAAATATTTAGACAAAGTTCATAACCGCAGAACCACTGATTGATTTGGTAGCATTCTTCATTTATAAGTTTTGTTAATTGGAGTGGGGTCCAGGCGCGACTAGTCATATTAAGGGGGACTAGAACACGTTAGTGTCGCCTGTCTATTGCGCGACCAGCAGTAGTTTACATGTTTTAAGTTTAGCATTTATGTAGCGAAATAAATGGAGCGGTCATAGGTGGGAACCTTGGCGAACATCAAAGGCACTAGCATGATTGGTAAATACAAGAATGTCACGGTAAGAAGCTCACAGAAAATAATATATAAAGAGCCTTAATAAATTCGCATATTGAAACACACGTAGGATAACTTGATCAAAGACCAATTGTTATTTATTGAATGAAGTAAGAGTTGCTGACTTTGCAGATAGATTCACATTAGCAAACGGGACGGAAATAGCAAATGGTTGTGGACACTGTGAAAATAATTTAACGAAACTAAATTACTTTAAAACGATGTATGCTAACTACCTTTTCGGGGGGGGGGGGGGGGGGGGGGGCACAAAGACTTGTGTTTAATGTTTACCGTATACGTTGTCGATTAATCTATCGCATTTGAATACATCACGTGTCGTGCCTTTCTTACAACTTAGTACATTTAACGGCAAGTGAAAATTATCAAATAATTAGGCAAACTGACTCAGGCCTGGATATTGTGAACACAATTTAAGAACTGACTGATTCATGAAACAGTTCATATATAACAATATAACACTGTCCAGCCCAATAGAACTGTCCATAATCTGTGCTATCATTATCGTATTTATCTTTTAAACGGCTCACTTCTATACATACCTGCCAATTTCAAAACATATTAACGTTTATCGTATGAATGCAATTGCGTTCCCGATTTTGTGTATACCATAAGGGATAACTTGGGTCGAGCATGAATAAAAACATTATTGCAAGTGCAACACCCGAGAAAGTTCAACTGGAATTAGAAGATTCTCATAGACTTAATGTTTCACGTGAAGTCTTGAGTTCATAAGGACAGCTCTCTGTCAATACATCCAATTATTGCTGGTGACTCAGGCAAATTTTTAAGCAGAGACCGTGGGAAGAGATTCGACCAGATTATATGACTAAGACGTAGCAACAAATCGGTAATGCTAATCTCAAATATGTTTTGCTAATATCACTAACATATAGCTTGATTTGTTTGATAAGCTGTTTTACTTAAATACAAAACTGAGCAGTCCTGCTTTGCCAGAGAAATGTTTAAAAAACCAACCTTCGCTAATAGTAACACCTTAATTCTAACCGCCCTGGGTACCATATTGTGATGTATAAGACTATCGCAAATTTAACAATTGTTATTTGAGAGAAAGTTTGTTTGTTTGATTTGTTGGAGTTTAACGTCGTACTCAAGGGAATTTCACTTATATGACGACAGATTGTCCACTTATCACTGTTCCTTGCCTTATTATGGCGGAAACCCGGAAGGAAACCTCGGGAAAAGCATTAATTTGTCAAAGGAGCAGAACACTTCAAACAGAAACGAGGAATTAGCATAATCATAGTAACTGTTCACCTCTTCATTGACAAAGATGTTTCAACTGATCACTTTTTTTACCATTCAACTTTTTCAGAAATATTAATATTTTCCATCCACATCTCTTATCGTTGACTAAAATTGGTCAATAGTAAGAAGGTTTTATGCAAAATTATATATGTGTTAATGTACAACGTCCATTTTACCATTTACCTTTAGTATGGAAAAAGTTGTAAAACTGTATTTTCTGCACACTAGTTCAGTGCTCTATTTAATAGTTTACAAAACACTCTTTTTAAATCGACCATCATGAGTAGTAGGCTATACGCCCATTTAGGGATTTCTGCTCCGGCTGTATGGTTATATTTTACATGTATGTGATGCTTTATATTTACAACTTAGTTTAAATCAAATTAACTGAATAGGAGTTCGTTTGTGCAGATCATTTATCGATACAACAGCACAGGGTGGTGATAACATGTATATACAATATACTGATCGCCCATCACGTGGTAATAATTTATATGATCTTGCACTGATAAAGTCGACTTTGTGCCGTGGCGATGCTGAGTAAGTTGGGCTTAGGTTGGAGCCGGAAGTTCATGCGACCGGGATTTTCCTTGGTCCCTAGATGTTCAAGGGAAGCTTTACAATGACAGCTGGGTATTCTGTGCTTGGTTCTTGTCGCGTTTTCACCAATTACTGATAATACGATCGTGAAAAAGTGAAATAACCTTAAGTACAACGTTGAATGCCTATCGGGAAGCTATTCCCCAATCAAGTATATCATATACTATAATTTTCTAAGTGGGATCTTACAATTATCACAACATTATTCATGTTTTTGGCCACGTTATTTGGTAAATAAGGCGAAGCTCTATATATGATTTTGGATTTCTGAACGTTTTACTTTCACCACATCTGGCTTCTGGTCGAAGGTTATGCCTATCAATGAAGTTGTGTGATGTTTTAGACATTTATTCCAACTGGACTCTATATGTTTTTCAAAACAATCATTGTTTAAATGATAAATGGCAACAGTATACGAATTATTTGTCCACAAATTTTGTTTTAAAATATATCTAGTTTATCTGTTCAGGATAACACATAATTATGAGTTTAGTTATATACTGTTTAAGACATCCATAATTCTAATAAAACTGGTTGGCTATTTCAACTCGCTGTACATGGTCCGTTGCAAAGTTTTACGATTTATCATGAGACGACACGAAAATTAATAGTAGTGGATATTTTTCTTTAGGTTTCTGATGGATCTACAAGGAGACGCTGATTCTATGGTTATTATTGGAAAAGCCACTATCCCGTTCCACAAATCAGCATTGAAGCGCAGAGTCTAAATCAATCTATGACAGAGGCATTTTGGGTTTTTCCTAGATGCAATTCCCTTGGGTCAGCATGGGTACACATATAAAAGATGGGAAAGGGGTCTGAATATATAACACTTCAGCTAACAACCTCGCGCATTTGAAAGTATGTCTTTTAAAGATATCAGAAAATGCTTCTTATTTATGTACCACAACGAAACCGTGACTAGTATCTAGATTGTATTGACCTTCGCCACTACTTCGGAATAGTTTTCGCATGTTGACTGCCATTGAGACATTAGGGTTGTTAAAATGCTAATTTAATTAGGCTCGTTATAGAAGGCGTACATCAAGTGTTAAATCCTAAGACGGTAATGGTGCATTTCTGTTTGCCATTCTTCTGTGTACTTACTGAAAACGCCAAGAAAACACATATATCATATTTAGACCGTCACATTTGTTAACACCGATGTTACAGTAAGTATTAAATCCGTTACATCTTATTTTTTATTTAAAATACCAACTGTGTAGTAACGGTTGTCTACCACTTTTGCACATAAGTTTACCTTTTCTACAAAAAACAAAAAAAAGCAACAGTTCGTCTTTGTATACGGATGCTTGAAAAAGCAAAATGCCTTAACCCATCCGTTTCATGGCATAAGTTCACGTTACTCATTCGACGTCTGAATGAGTTCATCTGCTTATCATATTTGTATAGACTATGGAGGGGTTTTTTTCAAAATTCAAATGTAAAATGATTGGAAGCTGGAATGCTTGTTAAATAGGAGGTCGTTCAGTTCTTGGCTCTCATGGAATGCAGAAAGCGATCACTTCCGACGTGGTGGAACATGGCAACGGATTCTTCCGGATGCGTGGATAACAAAAAGCAAAACATTGGTAATGCCAACCACGAGCGAGATTTGTCAATATCTCTGACAGATAGATTGATTTGTTTTATAAGCTACTTTACTCGGAGGTTTAACAGATAATACCTCAAAACACTCCTGAATGAATGTTTACTAGAAGATGGACCTAGAAAAACCAACCCGGTTTCTCTTCCAATCATTGCATTGTTAATCCGCTTTACTTAATCTGTAATCCTTACAGCGATGAGTAATCTTTACAGCCTAATATTAAACTGTCTCTGAATTAAAAAAGAAAGGCGTTAAGTAGTCAGTGTTAATAATACACACGTTTTTTTGTCTTTTTCATATCTTTGGAAAATACTTTCAACTAGATCAAGCGCTAAATCAGAAAACTATTGCAGAATGTTACGCAACTCTAATACAACCTTCTAATTCGGAAATGCGTCATATCGCGGAAGTTTTTGATGAGACAAGCATCCTGTCGTTGCGTATATACACAATTAATAGTTACCACTCTCCTGTGCAGGAGGTAAAGTTTGTTTCTCTTCCCACATACCAACAAACGCCAAGTGAGCCTATTGTAGAAAATATATCTTTACCAGTCGGCGGACATAGTAAAACGGTCTATACAAGGTTTCCTATTGTTTCCATAAAACACCGGTTATGCAAATTCGTTAGAGAAGGGCGATACCGCTGAGAACGTCAAATAAAAACAAAATCAGCAGATTACATGCAATCCTAGAAATGCTCTCAATATGACCTACTTCAACAGACCCAGTACAATGTCTTCATGGGGTGCACTGTAAATTTAAATTGAACCTTTATTGAGATATACAACGATGTTACTTGCATCTTAGCAGTTTGTTATGTATGAAAGGTAAAACACATGGCAATAACATTAACCGGACGTTATTGAACTTTCAGTAAAGGTCAAAGTTACCGCTTTGTAGTTTTATTGTAACTGATATCTATTTGCATACACAGGTTAAAAAGTAGTTAATATTTATATATTCTACTAGCGCGGCCCAATACATTAATCAAGCAAAATTGATCCAGGTATTGTATTAAACTCTAGTAATTTGACTGCTCTAAAAGTAATTAAGACATATACTGTGATGACAATCAGTGTTTTGTGCTAACATTGTCCAGCTACATACTTGTGTCTTTTTGTTGTTCAAAGCGTGTCAAATATATAAAGCTTACCGCCTTGAGGTATCCTCTCGACTAATAGATTATCTATGGACATTAACATGACAGTCATCAGATATAATTAAGTTACTCAAATGACAGTTTGGTTTCTTGAAGTGAGAGAAAAGTGATGTGGTAAACATAATAATTCATCCTATTCCTGCTACACTCGATAGGTTTGTCTCATAAACTGGCTCCCTCTACGTAAATGGTTTTCTTGTGTGACCATCTATCTCGATTGCGGTTGGTTTACTGACTTGGGCAAACAATAAACACCCTATAAAGCACCACATGAATACTAGTTATTACCAGCACCAGTGCGCTTCATTCCCTTGTTAGCATTAATATAGATGACTGTGATAAACAACATGATTGCCTTCACACAGAGTCGTCGAGGGTCATTGCCGATATCCTTGCTGTCAATGACACATACATCAACCATAGTTCCAGTACAAAATGTATGTAGGAATCTGTGTGTTTTTACAGAGGATTTAACCAGAACGAGTATGTTGTGTCAACTTTGGTGGATTTTCATAAAGATAACGTACCACCTATCTGGAACACACGAATAAAGACAGCTTCAGAGTTAATCAACTAGAGAAACACCTGTAACTGTGCCTGTTAACATGTTATCCCAGGTTGGTGTCTGCTGTATTGCTTAAGCTCCATGATAATTGCTTTTTTATAGTAAAACTAATACAATCTATAAATCTGTTTTTATAATAAAAAAATTTAGTTTTCTTTGGAAATGATTAAAAGTTCATTGTAGTGTGTGTTTCATCAGGATTGTATTGTTCAAGACTGACTATTAAATTGCTAATATATGGAATCTATCATGTTAACATGCGTCCATATTTCAATATCTCACATGTTCCATTGAAGACGAGGCCTTGAATAATCAGTCGAACGCAACGGTTTCTTTTTGCCCATCTGGACTCGGAGCTGGCACACAAGAGTCCGCTTAGTTTGTGGTTATTCTTTTATTGTCCTCTCTTGTCAACTACTGTTGCAAGTTATGCATGGTTCGGCTTTGTTCCTGTATTGGATTGGCACGCAATCTTAAAATTTAGATAATCTTTAGGCTGCTTCAAATCAAAATAAGAAGAAAAAACGATTGTACACATGTCTATCTTGCAATTAGCAATAACTGTATCAGTTGGAGTCATGTCGTCAAATAAACGGTAACTTTTTTTTACAATAAAGTAGGAAGAAAACAAACGTTACGTGACAGCATGCACACCTTACATATTCACTTCACATTTTTTGGTTGTGATGGTGTGACAATGACTGTTGGGTACACCGCTGTCATATAAGTGAAATACCGTTGGGCGTAAAGTGTAAAAAGATATTTTTAAAATTTAGTATACATTTGGATTATTTCCTTTATCATGAAGAATTCGTAAATTTCACAACATTGAAGATAAATCTCGCAATTACTCTGTGTGGTTTTGTAAAAGAAAAGACATACGTATTGTGTATGTATCTTTAGTCAAACTACAAAACAGTTGATCGTGCTGCTTGTGTCTAGGATGTTGACAGACTTCATAACCTCTAGAGACCGGAAAACTGTATCTAATCCATCACGGGAGCACGCCGGAAAACTATCAATAGTGGACATCGCAGTCCTTTGGTAGATCTGGAGAGGAACGCTATTTCCATAGTTAGATATGGAAAGGCTACTGTGCTATTTGGCAGATCGTCAATGAGCCACATTGGCTAAAGCAATCTATGACAGGGAGACCACTGGAAATTCCTTCTAAATATAACCAAATTTAATTGTGTTCTAACAAAGCACCAGGGACGCGTGCTTTTAGAAATGCCGCCAGGTGGACCAAAACACTAATATGCTTTGGTCGAAGTCAATGTAAACTTTTATTTTGCGCTCTTACGTACTATCAGATTCGATTATATTCAGATGAATTATTTTGTGAAAAATGGAAATTTGTGGCAAATGATGGTCGTTTTGGCCCTATATATAATATACCTGCATAGAAACAACTTGACGATCTTTACGGAAACTGTATGACATTTACCATCAAACTTGCCGTTAACAGTTTTGGCGGAACTCGACACGAAATACGATGTCCTATTGAAATGCTCACTACATTTGCTAGTAACTGAGTTCCAGTTTGCTGGGTCGTGCGCTTTACTGCTTTATGTGACTTGTTGTCTTTTCGAAAATATGGTATGCCGAAATTTCTTCACGAAGTTCACAAAAGGGTATTTATGCAATAATAGTTCAGTTATTTCAATGTAATATGAATTGATTATGTTTATTCACTATGGTTGGTAAACTCATGATTGCTAACAAAGAAGAATATATTAGCATATATAAACCATGCCACGGTGCTTTCATATTACATTTTTGTATAAGTAATATGTATATATGCCGGAATTATATCACATTGGGCTTGTTGTGTCCCGAATTTAATATAACTATTGGTATATTTGGCAAAGATGTAGAAAAAGACAAAGTAGTTGTTTGTTTCTTTAATGCCATGCTTAAGTGAAAACAGTTTGCAAGTGTGTACCATCATAGCAGGAAGGACTACCTAGACCACATGAAAATATAATCTGTACTTAAACTTAAACATGTAAGATAATAAACAACTAACACCAGTCAAAGCATTTACTGTTAAGATGCATGCAAATGTACCTTAAATTATATCAAGCTATACCACCAAGATCAATAAACTTATCAAATGTATTAAATACAACTTATTTAGGAGTTAGGTGCTACGATACTAATGTGTGACCTTTGAAAGAAGAGTACAGTTTGTGTCAGACACTGACAGACAATATTCCATAAGCTACCCGGTGATACCTTTACAACCAAATCTTAATAGTACATATACATAAGTGAGCTTTACATCAAATCGTTTACAACTTATGTAGCATTAGACATAGAAGGGATTTTTTTCTATGCCAACAAGAAGTATAAAGTATATTGTTGAAAAGGAAATCTTACACTGTCGTAAAAGAACTGTCACTTGTGTTTCATGAGACATAATCCTTATCTAAATTGAACATGATAGTCCTTAATAAGCGATACTCTAAAACACTTGCGTAAATGTTTATCTATAAATAAAGAAATATGGTATGTAAGGTAACGCTGATGGATGAAGCTATTTGGTTTTAAATGAAACTGTTTAGTTTAATAGACATTGTACAGACATCACTAACACAATATCCTGGTATGCAGTAAAACAATCATTGAACGTCTTTAACTATAATCAGAATACACACACTCGGGTCGCCACGACTCTGTCTGGGGTTATAATGATTTTACAAAGTCCAGTGCCCGACAAAGTCTCCCAATTTATCATGAGACGACGGGTGGAAATTAATAATAGCGAATATTTTCTTAGGCCTTTGATGGATCTGTATAGAGACGCTTGCTCTGTGGTTATAAATTGAGTAGCCACTATCCTAGCGGTGAGCCATATAAACTAAATCAGTCTATGAGAAAATACACCTTTGTTGAGTTTGGATACAACCAAATTCAATAATGGCTAACTAGCTTTCATCTTTTGAACTTAAACTATAGATTTGTGCTAAATAACCAGGTTTGGTATTTACGGAAAGGCTTGTTATATATATATATATTTAAGGGATTGGATTCATAAAGGCATCACTAGAGACGCGGGAACAAAATTATTAACCGGAGGTTTATTAAACTCCTGAAGTAAATTTACATGGTCACAGACTTTTGTTGATGCGTGAATAAGTACAAGCCAAAAATCCGTAATGCCATCCGCGAATGAGTTTTGTAAATATCCCTGACAGATAGATTGATTTGTTTTATAAGCTACTTTACTTGCAGGTTTAAAAGATAATACCATCAAAACACTTCCAACTGGCTGTTTACCAGAAAGTGTAGAATTAAAAACCCAGTCTGTATGCCAATCATGATGACATTGAATGGCATATCCGCTTTACTTAATCTCCAATAATGCTGGTTTAAAAAAATTACAACAAGTTTAAAGCAGCAAGGCAGAAAACTTCCAAAACCGGTTAATAGCACAGTTCCCCTTTAATTGCACGCGCAGGTTCCAGGCGATGTGTTGTTATTAAGTATATATAGGCAGTGCCGCGGTTTACCAGTTTGTGGACATGGTGAATGGATCTACAAGGTTTCCTCCTCATGATTTCACCACATTTTCCCATCGTGCCTAATCGTCATCTGAATGAGATACGGCTGAGGTCAACTTCAAACAATAATTACACTAACGAAACATTAATAGAAATCTGTCAATGGTAATGGTATCCAGTGTTCTGTCTTGATGATATATGGTGTTTAACACTGAAAGTGTATGTTGCATCCATATGCAAAAGTTGTGAGTTGCCAAGTAATGGTAAAATTGTGCGGTATAAAAAAGTAATACCCCGTTCGCGACAAACAAACGTAAAAGATTACAGAACTTTCTGTGAATGTGAAATTTACCACTTTGTAGCATTGTTATATGCAGTCTGTATTAGGTACAAATACAAAAAGCAGTGGATTTTGTTCAGCTATCTTTCACCTAATGTGTTAAATAAAACAAATTTGACTCTTCCCAAAATAAAAGACACAAAGATAAATTATATCAATATCTGTTCTGTTATAACCTTTTATTGTATTTATATTTACTCGGCCAAGCTACATAATTGCGTTTGGTTGTTTTTTGTGGTCCATAACATGTGAGGTAAGCTTAGCACCTTGTGTTATTTCGTCAACCAATATGTTATCTACAAAGGTTATTATGACAGTCGTAAGCTATTGTTATGTAGCTCCGATGAGAGTTTGGTTTCTTGAAGTGATCGAAAAGAGCTGTTGTTAACACAATATTTCATTCTATTCATGTTCAACTGAATAGGTTTGTCTCCTAAACGGACTTCCTTTCGTAAATTACTTTCTTGTGTGACCATCTCTGTTAGGGTTGGTTAACTGGCTTGGGCAAACAATAAACACCCTATAAAGCACCACATGAAAACCAGTAATAACCAATTGCGGTGCGCTTTACTCCCTTGTAGGCATAAATATAGATGACTGTGATAAGCATCATGATTGCCTTCACACAAAGTCGCCGAGAGTTATTGCAGAATTCTTTATTATCATTGACGCAGAAATCAAGTACAGCAACAAGACTATATCTGAAATAACAAAGCTTTTATAGATATACAACTTTTGGATTTATTGACGAGGAAAGTTTCAGAGCAGATGCTAGCACCGTGTTCATGATAATACAACTCAAAGAAGTAATACTATATATGAATCTGTGCGTGTTCAACGTAGATATTCTTAGAGTCTACATAAACTTTATATAAAAAAATCAAACAAAGTAAGATTAATTGTTTTTGTTTGGTTGCTTATATCATTCATTCTAATGGCTATTCTAATCGTTAAAATAAAAGTATGGTAATTTATCAAATCTATACTCTTAAAAGAGAGTACTTTCTTTTAAAATGAATATATGTACCTATCACGTGAGTTTAATATTAATGTTACTTTTCACAGAATGAAAATTAATTTTATACCAAGTAAAACTACCAAGTAAAAAGGCAATATTACCTTAGCTACATATAATGATCATTTAACTGCTATGTTGAAATCATATTTTTTTACCACAACTTTTATTTTGTTTTAGCAAAATACACGTTGAGCGTGAGCTTATGTTGTGTACATCCAGATAAAAATACAATATGTTTAAATTATTTTGGACGAGAGTATCTAAACAATACATAGCAACACATGAATGCCACGGAGTCTAAATGAAGAAAAAAAGACAACCAGTTATGTACTTCAATGCGTAATAACTAAAATACAACAGTGTATAAAAAGCTGATCAACCCTGTCTTCTGCTTTATACTGACATTCTCATTTAACCTTTACGAAAGCTCAGCTAAAAATACAAACCTGCATTTGTTATGAATTATAGATATGTCGTATTATGTAAGACGCTTACTGTTCAATATATTTCTAACAATGAATCACACGGTGTCCGGTGATGTCGATAAATGCAAAACAAAAAATCATGTCATGTGTTAGAAAAACTCACTGGGAAAAGTTTCTACTGTTCAATATATATGCACATACTATTTCATTAATAACGTGTTATGTCGTGTTTAATATGTTTTTACTCTATACTGTATTAAAAAGATTAGGATTAGATTAGCCCAGATTATCTCTGTAACATATCTACCACATTCGAATAGAAAATGCATTGCGGAATAAGCAGCGGAACGGCACCCACCACGCGGGGAATCGGACAAAAAATATTAAACAGGTCAGCATTTTAAGAGCTACAACCATTGCGCATCCTGCATATGATTGTGTTTGCCATTCTTCTACCTGAATAACATTTCGCTGGTGGAAATTGTTAGCACATATTATTAATCTTTTGTTTGAATTCTCGTGCATTGGAAACATTTCTGATCGGGTCTGGCAAGGAATTCCAATCTCAAATTGCCGCTGTGAAATCAGATTTATAATATGACACTGCTCGATAGTTGTATGGTAGAAAAACGTTAGTGGAACGAGTGTGAATATGTTTTCCGGTTAACTCATGACTCTGGCAATTAATGATTCAAATGCGGATTTCATTTGGTATATATGATTTTGTGGAGCAGACGTAGCCGGTTGGGTTGACCTCGTTACCGAAGCTCAGTAAATCCAGATTCATTTTATAATCAAACGCTAGCGACACCTTTAATCTGTCCTGTTATAGTCCTGAGACAATCCTTTTGAAGAGACACGATGGTTTTACATTATTCTTCTGTTATGTTGTCCCACATTATATCCGACGTTATTATTCAAACCTCGATATAATGATACTCTTGTGTTAACATCAATTGAGTTGGCTTCGGGATCGTTCCAGTTCGCACCGGGGATGAAAGATACTCCTAGATAGTCGTAAACCATTTATTTCTCAATAAAATGGGGAAAACATATACGTGGCAACATATCCACCTAACACAAAACATGATATAATTTATGAACATGTTGTGTTTATCCGACTAAATATTAGGAATGATAAAATTAAACACGAGTAAAGCAATGCCAACTTCATCAAATTGTGCAGTGTTATAGGCATTGGACAGGGCTCCAGAAGATACTATATGTGTTTAAGTAAGACAATTATCAGATGTATCATATGTATCAATGGTTGAGCTACTAAACTATGGATCTTGCTAACATGTCTTGGATATGACAGCACTTATAGAATCTAAAGTCCGACAAAATGTATCTTATTTATCATGAGATGACGCCTGCAAACTATTAATAGCGGATCTTTCGCAGTCCTTTGACAGCTCTGCAGAGGAAATCTATTTCCATGGTTATAATTGGAATACCCACTATCCTGAATGACAAATCATCAGTAAGCCACAGAGGCTAAATCAATCTATGACAGAGAACCCTCTCTGGATTTCTTCTAAATATTACCAAATTTAATTTTGTTCACACAAGACGCCCGGGCCGTGTATGTTTACAAATTCCACAAGGTAGGCCGAGAAACTTATATGACTTGGTCAAAAATTTAGATGGTTCTATCCCGTCAATTTAAACTGTCGCTTTGTTGCAACTGCGTTCTATTGGGTTTCATAATATTGAGATAAATTGTTTCGTGGCGATTAATAATTTGCAGGCCCTTATATATCTGCCAGCACAGAACCGAGTTTACCACCCTTAAGGAAATTGTATGGCATTTACCATTAAATGTGTCGTAAATGTTTCGGGGGAAATTTGTTGTGGCATTATGATTGTAAAGAGGCATATTTACGAAAGACCACGGCCGATTCTGGTGTTTTTAAATTCTATGTGTTCAAGCTGGATATCCTAGATATTAATTTCTTGTTTGGCGTGTTGTGTGTGTCCTTTTTTGTGTGACTTGTGTTTTTTTCGCATATCGTATGCTATGATAAGTAATATATATAGATCGGTCTCTAACAGACTAGTAGTGGTATGAATGCACGGTTATATAATCAAGAACATAAGTTTTGAACGACATTTAGAAGTGGGGTAACATAGTTATAGAATTTCTGGATAACCACTTCTTGTTTTGTGATAGAACACAACGTTTCGATACATATGCCTGTATCGTCATCAGGTGTAAATTGACTAAACAAAAATAGGAGAGGGAGAAGTTTTATACCAGCATAAAGTAGTTAAATAAACAAGGTCAAATGTTCTGGTGAACAGTGTGGACATAAAGATAGTTAAATATCTAATTTTTTACGTTAAATTTATTTGGGGATTTTAACAATTATGTCCGTCCGTTTCGGTTTTTTTTTTCCGTTCGGCCATGGATGCTTTAGATCGGAACATTCAATCCATAAAAATTGTTAAAATGTTTACGTCACAGAATATGGCGGAAAAAATAACACTCGATCGACCACACAAAAAAAGTTTCGTCACAATTTTATAAATATATGAAGTCATGGGATGGCGCTGTCTATTTGTTTGCCATTTAGAGAGATTACTGTGGGCTGATTATTGGTATTGGCTGAGCTTGGTCATCGTTAATCAGATTGATCAGACTCTCAGCGAAATAAATGGAGATTGTGTTCCTGGTGGTTGACCACAAGATGGACACTGGTCACTTCAGTTTGACAAGCGGACGTCTCTGGTCAGATTAACCAGAAAATACATGTCTGTCTTGGTCAGAAATTAGATTTACCCTCATTTCCGTCTATTTGTTCAGCTGCCTCCACGATGAAAAGGCAACTGTATATTTTGACGTCATAGTTGTGAGTTTAGAGACACGTAGGCCGTATAGACATGACACCTACGCCTGAAGTGACTTTAAATCCATAACAGATGATATTCATTGAAATCTGCGTTGTACCATATACATTTCCTTTCTGTTAATTAGCCTCCAAAACAAATCCGTTACATTTTAGTTTGTTCTGAAGGCACTGCAATCAATCAAATGCTCACCGTCAACAAAACTAGTATGTTACTTGTAATTTCTTTAAGACTACACTTTATTGATCTCATAACGTTTTATCATATAATAACTAATGCATATGGAAAAACCGAAAAACTTCTTCGTTAAGCCGATCATATCAATTTTGGCACACGATTCAACCAATTTACTTTGAACTCAAATTCTTGAAACGATATTTGAACAGTCAAAGTACTGACAGCAGCCTTCTCCGAGGCAGACATCCGAGAGAGAAAGAGATACAAGAGTAGTCAATTTTCATAAATTCATATTCTCTCGCTCGCTCGCTCGCTCTCTCGAGTTTTAATCCATGTCCATTTACAGAAAAATAACTCTAGGATATCTTGTACAGACAGATGGTTTGTTTCCCAGATTTATGTGCCACTTCTAACCAAAACAGCCCATGATAATGATGCAAGTTACGGGCAGTTTGTTAATACTGCTTTCTGTCAAGCTGTCGCGTGTTATAATTTTATGTTTTAGTCTTGCCGCTATTACATAGAATTTTAGTAAAGACCAAGTTTCCATGTCCTTGATAATTGTAAGAGCAAGGTATTTGAAACGTACTATTTTTCGTGGGGTTGCAGTTAGAAGCTATAAATATAGGATACACACCCATCCAACATTTTAGGATTTTGCCAGTAATTGCCGCATTCTAGATAGGAGTGTTCGGCATCTTTGACAACTAGTTTATCATATATTGTTTAAGACTCGTGCGTAGGTTGTATTGTGACTAAAACACGAACTCCTGAGATAAGGATATTCTGGGAATCTAATCATCTGTCTGTACAAGATAAAGGTTTACGTGGAGTAGCTCAGCAGTTCGTGTTTTTATTCAACTAGAGTCTATCGTTTGACAAATGCATTATACTGTCTATGCGTGGAGAAAATCGTTCAAAGGCACCAGATTAAATGAGCTGGAATGCCACACCTTTGCTTCTTGTTTACTGCGTTGGCATGCCGAACAATACGAAGCCTAAGACACAACATTATGTTGATTCCCCGACCCTTTGTCTGGGAGCTGGCTTTAATCAACTTTCCCATTCAGTTGTCCATTCAATATGATCAGACCTATTAGAAACCTACTTAAGTATGCAGAAAGGGAACAAACAAACAATTAACGAGAAGCTGTGGAAAACATCACCTAGCGAATAGTCAAGTAGTGTCCTCCAATAATTGGATACGTTTTTGTCGGAATTAAGCTCATGGTAAGGTATAACTGGAAATAGTAATTAAAACTCATTTTTCTGTGGTGACCATAATTTTGAACAGATTTATGTAAATATATTACGTTTTAACTTGTGTATTTTCGTTGCTGACCATTTTGTTCCCTTTTTATCAGATCGCCTCATTTAAATTCAAAATATCATATTTGTTTTGACATATTCGATAAACTTCCCTTGACATTACATTGATTTTCCATATTTCCAAACATGAATTAGACTTGTCCAATGTATTCTTTAGGTAAAGTTGGCTTCCCCTAACCACAGTACTTCAACCGTAACATTAAATCTCCGATCAATTCTTAAGGGGTTTCTATCCATTCATATAAGCCCCCTCGTTAAGTACTGCCGGGAAAGGAATATCTTAAAAGAGAATGTGTGTCCGAGATGTAGAACGTCGCTTTAGCCTCCCGAAAGAACTTTTGATATGTTGGCCAGTCGAAGGTCATATTATATATCTCGCTAGAGTACACAGCTATCCTTGTTGGTCGATTTCAACAATTACATGATCCAATTAGTTTGTTGTGTGTTGTATTTTATAGAGCCGGTTAGGTGCAATGACATCCCTTTTTATTGCACGTCTTTTGAGGAAACAGATTTAGTGTGGCCTGCAAAGGCGAGGTTTTCGTGTATTTGAGTAATATTCAGTTATCTGCAACATTTATAATGGCAAATAAAATTAACGACAAGGTTTGAAAGGTATATCCAATGTGCATTATACCAGGAGCCCCCAAAACCGATTTTCAGTTGCCAAATAATTTCGTGCAAATAAATACATTACTACTTCTCAGTAATTAAAAAGTACGTTAGAAATGTATTTCAATTTAGGTTTCCAAAGAATTCACCCCCGTAGGGGGCATTGAACAGCGGCAGGCCATTCAGAATATATTCCCACACCCCAGCTTCCTCGGTTGATCGTACGAGGCGAGAAAAGGGCCACCTGTTTGCCGTGGGTTGCGTCCCATGTCGGAGGAGACTGATAGCCTGGTGCATGATGGGCAACTTGGCTCGCAAAAGGATGTCACAGCCATGCTGCTCCAACACGTCACTTTGGCTCAATATTCTCCTAGACGTGTAGTCAGATTGGCCTGATCTGATCAATCGGTTGGTCACATCGAGCCCTGCAAAGATCAATTATTAATTCCATCGTAACTAATACATTTCAAGTTGAACAAAGGTGAAATTGTATAAAAGTTTATTCCATCTTACCTAAAATTTTAAGATCGTTGCAGAAGGCATGGGTCAATTGATTAGGAAACAACAAAGTAGAAGAAAACCAAAAGACAACTGGCCGACATTTTTAGTAATAAGTAGCCAAAATGAATACAAGCCAGCAACAAAAATATCGCCGTTTGCGTTTAATGAAACGGTAATAGCCACCACAGGGACTCTTACAAAGTAACAAAAATGCGGTCTGGTGACATTCTGGCCATACATTTAGTTAAAGAAAATTGTAGATTTGCCTGTGACTACCTCGCCACATAGATCACTTTAACGGCACTAAGGGGATAATTCGAGACATAGGTAGAGATCTCTCTGAAATATCAGAAGACGATATCTGCGCCGTGCTCGGTGATCAAGGTATAGCTAACGTTAAACGCTTTACACGACAAGATGACACCATAATAAAACTTAACCTAATTACTTTCGATTCAACTACTGTACCAGACCACACCTACATTGGTCCCTACAGGAAAAGAGTAGATACATTCATCCCCAACCCAACAAGTTGTTTTCAGTGTCAGAAGTTCGGACACGGAAATGACCAATGTTGAGGTGGTTTGGTATGCTTTCGTTGCTCTGAAGAATGTCACGAGGGATTCGATTGCAACAATGGGATTAAATGCTGTAACTGTTGCGCACATGACCTCCTCCAAGGACTGTAGTTGTTTCAGTAAAGAAAAAAGAATCCAAGTAATAGGGTCGGAAAAAAAGTTAGCTATATGGAGGCACGGTGCCTTGTATCGGATGTTCAAGGGCCATCCCAGCCATATGCCAATACCACAAAGAAAGTGTCTGTGTCAGTTGCGACACAGACTTTCCTTACGTGGCCAACTGGGGATGATGATCGCCCTCCTGCTGTTAACCACAACACCAGACAGAAAACAAAGCCTATTTCAATTCAAACTGTTACAAATAATGAACCTCCGCCAAAAAATAAATCACAAGGGAGAACAAAACTGACACAAAACTAAACATGAAGCTCCGCTGTCCAAAACCCCTCGGCTCGCCAAAGAACACAAGAAAGTACCTATTGATAGTGTAATGGCCGTACTAAAATAAATGACAGAAAGGATACTGCTCCTTTTATCATCCTAATATTTGATACAAGATTGATGATGATAAGAGTTTTAACTAGTGTTACTGTGTAAAAGGAAGGGACTCGGGCTTAAGCGGCCTCCATGTGCATTTGCCCCCGTGGGGGAGCGGGTGGGCCGTATTACACCAGCAGGCCCTGCAGAATACTCCCTCGGCTTCCTCGGTCGATCG
>JAQQZZ010091676.1:0-17648 GCA_030265115.1 Mopalia vespertina
CGGTCTAACCCAAAAGTGTCTAAGGAAGAAAACGAGATGGTTTATGACAGGGTAAGGCCATGCAATTTTTATATATTCGAAGATAAAGTTCCGAACGATGGTATCGTTCGGCTATTTCTGGCGATCAGGAAGCTTCATGTAGCATAGCTACCAGCACCTATGCTAACACGAATACCAATATTGGTCTTAATTGCCACATATTCGGCTAATTACAGGTATGATGGTTATTTGATATAAAAGAGATATAAAATAGTATAATGGTCATAAGCCCAAAAGTTTATAACAGGCCTGCAAGAGTGACTGGATCCCAGAAGTTTTATATCGACATTTTTTTTCGTATTAGACTTTAATCCATTACATGATTAGGGACTTCAAATCCGTAATATGCCAGTATAATTTTTTGGACATCCCCATATAGATAGTTTCCGGCTAAATCTTTCCAAATTCACCGTCTATATTCGCTGCGTCAACAAGACGGACCTCTGATATCGTATGGGACATTTGTTCAGATGGATTATGGAATTGCAGTCGCTGCATGGATCGTGTTATTCGTGATGTAAAATACATAAAAAGGCATTGAGCTGCCAAATATATTAAGACGTTCGATTTGAGGCCATAATTATTCCTTAACTCGCTGGATTATAAAGTAGAAATGATCACAGGTTTCTGGGGTCCGTTGTTTGTAAGCTGATAGGAAATATATTTCAAAGGGGGTGCCAGTTTTGTCAAACTTACGCACTATTGGTAATATAAGTGAAGCTATATACAAGATTCAAGTATCGTCAATGCAGTATTACGCTTTATTGACAGTACAACTAGGCACCCTTGGCGTAGTTAGTTTGAAAAGGGGATTCCCAGTCACGTGAGTCACGTGATTTGTAGATTTGTCACGATGACCAAATGTCAAAGTTATCAAATCGCCTTCGCTTCGACCAGATTTAGTGAATTGCCTAATACATTCTTTTGTGAAGAACCGTTTGCTGACAGTTTTTTTCCCTTCCAACACTCCTGCCTTATACTGTTGGTTTTTTTCCCCACGAAAACTGACACGTGCTTGAGCAATTAATAAAATCACTGCTAATCTAGGAGTTTCTGGAATTGAATTAGGATCTGATTGTTATCACATAGGCACAAAACATATCAAATCGCCTTCGCTTCGACCAGATTTAGTGAATTGCCTAATATATTCTTTTGCGAACAACCGTTTGCTGACAGTTTTTCTCGTTCTAAAACTCCTGCTTTATACTGTTGTTTTGTTTTCCACAAAAACGGACACGTGCTTGAGCAATTAAATAAAATCACTGCTAATCTAGGGTTTCTGGGATTGAATTAGGATCTATGTTTTATCACATAGGCACAAAACAGATTAACAGTTAAGCATCACAAAATCGAAGAGTAGTGATATAAAAACTACCATGGTTGCCACTAAAAGTTGTTTACCTTAGCAACAATAAAGGCGGCAATGATCCCAGTTACCAGGATAATGAATGGACTGGCGGCGTAGGTCAGGAGGTTAGAGACAAAATTCGGGTCTTCTCTGATGTCTATTGTCTCACAGGACCGCGTACAATTGACATCAATTAACTGAAACAGGGTACAAAAGCAGAATTCTACATCAATACATAAACACACAATTTCCATATCTTAAGTCCTCGTCGTTTTTATCCGCCCAAGGCGAGTCTGATGTCTGCAATAAGTTCTGTCACCAGAAAGAGTTTCACGTTTGGACTGCACTTGTCTCCAGAATTTAGGTAGTTTCTGGCTACAGAGATTATTCAACCCTTAATTTCGTGCTACCAGGTGCCAAAACTATAACGATTTTATATTGTATAAAACACATACGTGGGTTGTATTAAATAAATTTAAAAAAAACGAACTCTTGAGTAAGTCAAATAAAGTAAATTTTAGACATAGTTTTAAAACTTACATTTAAAATTCAAAAGTTACATTTAAAATTTACATTTAAAATTTTAAATTTAATATTCACATTAGAAATTTACATTTTAAATTTTATTTTTTAAACTTAAAATATATATTAAATTTTTAATATAAATTTCTTTGCTGCTATGCTACCAGAGTCTCGTGCCGTGGTCAGAGTCTGCTTCAGGCGAGACTTATCGCTTGAAGGAAATATTTGATGTCTATTTATCATACACTTGACAATAAAAATGTTGAAGCAACTTACACCGAAGTCTTTCTCCAACCAAAAGCTGATCCACCAAGCTGGAAAAGCTTGACTCGATACATTTAAAGCGATTGCGACAAGCAGGATCAAGCCAGAAATGTACCCGCCTGACGAGGTAAAGTACGAGCCTACCACAGACCATTTCAAATCCCCGGACACTGAAGCCTCCTTTCCTGTCAGTTTACCGGAGTCTGAAATTAATTGACTCTTTGATGAGTTGATGGATTGGATGAATGATCATGATTAAATAGGGTTACTAGCAGTTGATCTGCAATATGATTACTTTCGGTGAAGATCAGGTCAGTTTACATTACTAAATCCCATTTTTTTTAAATGAAACGATGTCACAGTACACGACTATGTGGTCAGTGGTAAAAGTTGACAAATTAAAAAATAAAAACGAATATCACAAAGCCTACTTTTTTTTAGTTTGTCAGAAGCTTGATCTGGCATCTTGACTTCTTCACGAGAGCTTTTGGGAGCTGAAAAATAAACAAAGACATTCAAAGTATTTTATGAAAACATTTTTTAAAAACTCCATGATAACCATAAAACAAATTAACAAAGACATTGCAAGTATTTGAAACAATTATATAAAAAAAAATGATGATTATTATAAAAAGCCAGCAAAAACCAAAGAAAAACAAATTATGAGAATCATTAAATTATGAGAATATACATTAAAATAATGCAAGTAATATTGTTAAAAACATTTTAAACATTATCAAAAACATTATCTCATTATGATAAAATTCAAAGTATATTATGAGAAGCATTTTTAAGATACATAATTAATTTGACTCGATGAGAAATGCTGAAGAGAGGTTGACAAAAAATTCAAATCATTTGTAAACATTAAGAAACACTTTTGCACAACCAACTGATCCACAAGGGAGATAACTCACCGTCCTTACTCTCCTCCTGCTTTTCTGTCTCCACAGACTCGATCATTTCTCGATATTGAGGGTCGATTCTCAGCAAATCTTCGTGGGTGTAGTTAGCCATCATTCCTATGTCCTTCATGAAGATAACCTCATCACAACGGTATAAAAACTAACAAACACAAAAAAGTACTGTTAAACCTAACTAACAGGGTTTTTTTTATCTCAAAGGCAAACAATAGGGGTTTATCAATATAAATTGTGTTGATAATATGGATTGACATTAAAGATGGTGTATTCTTGCAAACACCGGCCTTTTATATCTGTTAACACATGATGCTATGGAACGGGGAAAACTTTGTCCAAAATGTCGTCTGTCACACCATGTCTTAATGTATATGTGTAAAACAGTAAACATTGGATTTCTTTGGTCTACCGGCCACTTGAAAAGATACCGGAAGTAACCAGGATGAGGCTTAAATGATCAAACAACGTGAAAGTCCTGACACAAAGAGTCTTTTGTGCGCATGTCAAGTCGAAAGTGTTATCTGTTAATTTGATGAATTGTATTCGATCAATCCGATAAGTAGAGTTACCTACCCTGACTTGATGCGTCACTAGGAGGACACTCTTGTCTGCTAGCGCCCCCTGGATGCACTGTGCAAAGATCCGACTGGCGACTCTATTATCCACTGCAGAGAGTGGATCATCCAGTAAGTAGATATCCCGATCACTGTAAACTGCCCGAGCTAGACTTATCCTCTGCTTCTGTCCACCGCTCAGGTTGATTCCTCTTTCTCCAATCTGACGAAATGTTTATTTAAATTTAATGTTCATCTACTGTGTTTTATTTCACTTTTTTGTGTTAGACCTGATAGCATTTTAGTTAGGTGACGACATTAATGGCACTGCTCGTAATTGGCGGAAGAACACCAAGAAACAATAATAAAACAAATCAAACTTCACGTAGCTGTCATAAAACGTGGAATTAAATTATTTGTATCCTCTTAGCCGAATATATGTTAAATTTTACAAACGTAGCAAGAATACATATTTGGCAGGGAATTTAAATATTGAAAACTGGTAACGATATGTAAAATAATATTTCTGGATAACTTTATGTGTCACATTTTTTTTCTATATATGTAAATCAATATTCCAAAACAAAACAAATACTGCTAAGTTGATTTAAACATATGTACATTGATAGTTTTAGTGATTAAACTACAGCCAGCTAGTCATAGCTAGCCTATACTTGTAGTGGCTTACATTGGATAGGACTAAACAGAACACTTCAGTCATTTTTTAATGTCGTCTGATGATCATATTAGTATTACTGGATGGATGGAGCAAAGTTTTGGGGAATACTTGTTGAATTGGTTGGGTGGTTAGTGTTTAACGTCGTGCCTGGAGACATTTCATTCACATGACGGCAGTATATTCCAACAGCAACAAAATAAAAAATATAAAAGCACACCATCGCAATCCTAAAATGCGAAGTGTTTTTGCTCTATAGGAATATTAATGTTCCCTCAGGGGTAAACGAAAACAGTATGACTATATCTGCCTAACTGGTGTGGGAATATTAAAGTTATTTCCATACCTCAGTTTGATCTCCAGCCAATAGAATATTGAGGTCGTCTTTCAAACAGCATACATCCAAGCAGTGTTGATACCTGAATAACGACATATAATACAGGTGAAAAAAGAATCTATCAACATATGATGATATTGTGGAGCCTATTACACTATCAGAAATATTGGTTTTCTTGAGTAATTTAGCGAAGACGAAAGTTCTGAAGGGAGCCACTACGACTAACACGGTTTGGTGGTATTGGAAAAAGGAAGACATAATGGCTATAGTTGATGTAAAAGGGTTCCATACAGAACCATAAAAGGGTTCCACCACAGCCATAAACTGAAAAACCGTTAATGGTTCTATTAGACCTAGTTCTCAAATCAGGAAAATATTTTGAATCGATACAAAAATTAGAAGGGTATACTGCTTATAAATGACGTGAAAAAAGACGCCAAGTGGTCGTTTTATGTGTCAATCTGACCCACAAGTGTTCAAGGAAGAATTCGGAATGGTTTAAATCAAGGTAATGCCATACAATTTATAATATTGGAAGATAAAGTGTAGAATCATGGTAGCGTTTGCTTATTTCTAAAGGTTAGGTTCCAAGACAAGTAGATAGCTACCGTTATAGTTGAGAACAGCTATACCTTTTGTTGTCGAAAGCCTCTCCAAAGAGTATGTTCTCTCTGACTGTGGCATTGTTTAGCCAGGCCTCCTGAGCCACGTACGCCAGGGATCCATTGATAGCAAAATCACCACTTATTGCTTCCACCTACAACAACACAGATACATATAGATAATGTAGTCTAGTAAGACCCACACGGATTAACCCCGTCGCAGTCTTACCTCCATGACTCGCGTACAGACCACGTTCCAAAGGTAGATGGTACTTGATGGTTACAAAATGGTACTGCCCCAGCAAAATTGTAATGCATACTGAATTTAATTTAAATGCAGAAAAATGTTTGGTGGTGAAAAGAGTTTGTTCTTGCAAATCCAATACAGTGTTAGTTTTTGATTAGTCAAATGCTGAATGGCTAAAACTATTTTATGTACAAAAAGTAGGGCTTAATGTTAGGTTTTGTGTTTGGGTGTAAGAGAGGGGCTGTCTTGCTCACGAAATTTGGAGTACTTCAATGGATATACTGTCACTAACCATAGGCTGACACAAGTTCTTTTTGAATAGCCGCTGATGAAAGGATGCCCGTTTCTCGAGGATGCTGTTTTTCTGGAGATCGCTTCGATCATGTAAGAGAGACGTAGTTTTGCTCATGAAATTTGGAGTACTTCAATGGATATACTGTCACTAATCATAGACTGACACAAGTTCTTTCTGAATAGCCGCTGATAAAAGAATGCCCGTTTCTCGAGGATTGCCAGAATAAGGGCTACTTGCAAACATTCAATTAAAATCCTCTATTTGCCGTTTCTACTCTAAATCGTCATGATGACTTTGAATGCAAGTTGTTTTTCAGATACCAAAGGAAACGTCCGCGGCCTAATATACGATATAAACGATTGCAGTTTGAAACACCCCAAATGGGACAACCCAACTGATTTCCTTCCAAGAGACCCTGTTCTGACAATCTTGGAAAAAGTATCGTCATTTGTCAGCGTTTGAAACCAAAAGGAATAGTATTATTTTATAAATAGCCTTGATCAGTAAAAGTGAAAGATACGTGGTAAGTCCGATGGGGCGGGTTAAAAGTTTATATAGGACAAGATCGTACCATTATTGCCTTAATTTAGCAACGTCAACATTTGACGAGCAAAGAGTATATAGATAGCTTTGACGGGCAGAAGTATAATTCTCAACCCCACGCTCCAGCATCCAACATTGCCATTATGCACGCCATCGACAGAAATTATGCAACGTCATGTTTTGTTTAATGGCATGTGACGTGATTTCGACCAATCAGAACGAAACAATTTGACAAAAGGTATAACATCAGTTATTGGTACCCGCGAAATAAATTATCCCTGTTTCAACGAAAATTGTCCTTTTTGTTTTACTTACCCTTCCCAATATGGCTTTTAACAGAGAACTCTTTCCAGAGCCTATCGACCCGCATATTCCAGTCAACTTTCCCTGTAAGTAAAAATCAGAGTTACCGCTGTCAATAATATTTTCGGAAAACGATTAATATTAATTTGAGACAACGGTTATGGATATGTAAAATCTACAATACTGACAAAAGGGATTTGTGTATTTCAGCAGATTGATGTATAAAAATATACCTCGTCTGGAATTGTATACACTCTTAGAAAAATATGGTTCTAATGCAACCCTTTAAGGCTCTTCAGTCATGGCTCTGGTGGAACCCTTTATGGTTCTCTAGTTAACCTTCACAGCAACTGTTCCAAGTATTTCTCTCTTTCTTCTTATATCAAAGAACCGTTTTTGTCGTAATGGTTACATACATAACCATCCTCTTTTCTAAAGAACCCTCAAAGATCCATTATTTCTAACAGTGAACAATAAATAGTTTAAATCTGGTTCCAGTACAAACCCATGCCACATTAGAAGGACATGGAATATTCACATTAATATACACGGACCTTTGGAATGGCGAAGTTCATATTGACAAGCGAAGGGATGTCCACAGAGCTTTGTTGTGCAATGAGCGGGCGATGAACAAAATTTCGGCCCTCTTCTTTCACTGGTTTGGCGGATCCATAGCTTGTCTTCCGATCTGAAAAATTAAATCAGAAAGACAATTACATACAACGTTCTTTTGGACACAAGCTGAATATATTTTGTCTTCAGTAAGCTTTCGTCTAGTATGGTCTCTGGACTTTTTCAAGCTAACCATACATGATGTAAAACAGTCTTTAAATTCGGACACCGTACATGCCGACAGCCTACTGAAGTCTAAATACCTTCAGGTTATGTCCAACTGAATGTTATTTCTTCCCATCAAGCGTATGAATCTCTTTGTTGGAGTCCAGGGCGGGATTAATACCCATAAAGGCTCTAAGCACTTAAAAAATTTTGGTGCATGCCCCCGCATATATGTAAATCGAATTATTACCAATAATAAACCATAAACCAAAATTTAGTTTTTTCAAAATAAAACAAAACATATAGGAAAATGGAAAATAATGTTTAGTTATGTATTTATGGGGTGCCTCCTTTCCATTGATGCCTTAAGTTTATTTTACTTAAAGCGATACTCCTCTCGGCCATGTCTTGTTACTTCAATCACTAAACAGAAGAGCTCCACAAATATTGACCAATCAAATATCTTTATTTTCACACTAGGGGGCCTACGTCACAAGACATATAGAGTCGACTGTTTAAACTTTGAAAGATCACACATGTTATAACCTGTGTTATAAGAGTGTAGGTCGCTTGACGTCATGAATAGGGTGGGCCACGCCCAAAATGTCAGCTACTAGTGATCGTAGGTAGGTACATACTCGTAAGCCTCAAGTGATTTTATAAGATGAAGAAACGATAAGTCGATATCATATTTAAGTATGTTTAATAGTGACCTTTCAAGGGATATAGGGGTTATTGCAGCCAGGAGTATCGCTTTAATGGTTAATAGAGAACTCTGATTATCGATAATGATAATAAAGTAACATTTCCATAACTTATGAATATTAATTAACAACGCACAATAATCTCAAGGTTTGTTTGATTAATTTAATTTCACAATGATAAATTTTACGTCATAGCTTATTTATGAAAAATCTACGGCCATATCGTTAACAAAGAATCGCTTATTTTTGGCCACAAACGTATATATTAGACCAAATAAACTCACACGTGTTACTGACCAACGCAAAGTTGTGTTTAGAATGCAGATAAACGCACAGTGCCTAAAAACATTTGAGACCATATCCTATCGATGATGGCCCTCTGGCTTAGGGCAGTTTGTTTGAAGAGAAGCAATGCTGTCTTTACTTAGCCCTAGAGGAAATTTAACTTTCCAACATTATGGAAACGCTTCGCATCTTGGTTGCGCTAGTGTCAATTATTGTTGGAATACTCCTTAAGCATGGCGTAAAGCACCAATCATTCGATAAATCAATCAACCAATCAAGAAAGCATGCAAGCAAACAATCAATCAATCGATCAACCAATCAATCAATCAATCAATCAAGCAATCAAGCAATCAATCGATCAATCAATCAATCAATCTGAAAGAATGACAATCTAAATAAATAGAGGAATAAATAAATTAATACGAATGAATAAACAAATGTTTTAATAATTAAATTACAAAAATAAAATAAAAATAATGATCCGATTGGAGTATGCAGTCTCTTACCTTTGATCAGATTAGAATTCACATTTGTTACAGCATTACTGTTCTGTTCCACAGGGTGGGCCTGTTGCACGACCTTATAGCCAAATGTTGTTTGATCAAAGGTCACACAATAGCGTTCCTTTTCGTCATCGTCTTTCATCTGCCTAGGATGTTCAAACTCGTCCATCACCAGGACTTCCTACCAGAAAAAAACAAACGCACAAATTTAAATCACAACACCTTAGGTTATATTCATTTAGCAAGTTGAAAACGCACCATATTGTGTTCAACAAAGTTAACGACTCCTATGAAATACATACATAAATTTTCTACATGCGTTCCAATTTAAGTGGTCAAATCGTGTTTCCTTTCGTTTGGCTCAAAAGTTTTGAGTTATTTTTTATTTCACCATTTGCCGGACATTATTTGACTAGGAAAACGGCAAGTTTGTATTGACTGTAGATTTATATCGTTAATTTGCCTACTGCTTATTAAAAAAAAGTGGACAGCTTAATGAACTATCATTTTTTTTCAATTCAAAGTTATTTACAAATAAACAACTTTTATTCCTTTCCAGAAGGTGAAAGAAGAACATTTCCAAAATGTTTAATAAGACAGCTAGCTATGTGTCAATCTCCTCACAGTGTTAGCATTTATAACGCCGCCTCGAAGTAAAGACGGCATTAACAGATACCTGCACCTAACTACATGATAGGTGTTTAATGCCGTGTTTAAGGGTATTTATATGACGGTGGTGTAGTTCTAAAGAGTTAACCGCTTCAAAGCCATTATGTATAGTGTTATATACAAACGCTCTGGTGGGAAATTAATGTTCCTCCATAGCAGACAAAATAAATATACTTCAATTATACTACCATTAGTCAGAGGGTAATTTGGTGCGCGTCATGTAGAATGTACCGGTTGAACTATTAGAGATTCTTATAGAACCGGTAAACTTACCTTAATGCGTTTCATCGCCACAGCGATGTCCGCCAAAGCGCGGAGAGAACTTGGCATTACATCGAGAGCAACCTTCATCGTGTTCAACAACGCTATCAGAGTGAAAGCCTAAAACAGCAGAATTTAATGACCATAAAAAAGCTGAAACACACGCAAAATCCTTGGTGATATTCCATAACTGTATTATATTTTATACCCGAGAAGTTGTAAGTGGGCTAGATTTTAAATATGTTTGTAAGATTGATTGGGGTAGGCTTATAACGTCGTACTTAAGGTTATTTCACTCACATGACGGCGTACCAGCCCAATGGGTGAAGGAAATCCCCCTAAACGCCATTGGTAACACATAAAGACAAGCCAGGACAAAAACAGGACAATCACAGGACGTAACACAAAGACATCACAAACAGATCTGCTTCTGAAAATACCAGGCCAAAAGGAAGCTCCCTCCCGACCATTCGCCTTTGCGAAAGGAGGCTGAACGTCTTGACATCAATAGGAACTTTGTCTTGCAGAGATAAGAAATGCCTTTGGCTACCATGACTTACGACGACACAGATGTTTCAAATAATTATATCTAAAACTTTGGGAGCCAGTATATTAGCTGGACTTACCTCTACCGGGCTAACTGTCCCAAGGACCAAGATGGCCACTAGAATGGTGACGACTTGCGCGAAGACGAGAGCATAGGCAGATGACATCAACATTAGAGACTGTAAAACACGCATGGCGAATAACTTAGACCTTTCCAACTCACGTGTAGCTGAAATGAAATTTTAAAAAAAAAGTCATTGTCCATCATCAGCCGTTCGCAAATGTTCTATTTATTTGCCACAGCCTTAAATAGATTGTTTATCATGGCAGTTGATTTAGAAGTTGTTTGATAAATCATCTATTGTAACGACACCATACAAAATAGTAATATGTAGAGCCAGGTGTAGAAGATTTGAAAATTTTCCGAACAAAATGGCGACGATCGAATCGCAAGTTGATGAGCTCTTGGACATTCAAGACTTGCCAACGAGTGGTAAGTTTTCCGATATTTAAACATCTTTTACTGTTTAAATATACCTACCGAATATTCGTTCCATGAAATCCTTTTCCCAGGTGTAAACCTTTATAATCTTCATACACGTCAAAAGTTCGCTTATAGACTTCAACTGCAACAAAGTAATAGATATTTAATTCACCGATAAACAGCTGAATGCAGTCAAGTGTTTGTATTTTTCAATACTTTGAAAGTAAATGATGCATGAGCCCACCGGGATCGAACCCGGTACTTTTAGAATAGCGGGCCTAACACTATGTTTATAAAAAAAGTGAGTCGTCTTAAGTACCTGAACACCGACCAAAAGACATTTGATTAAAGCGTGTGCCATCGTTTACACGTCTTGGTCTGAAAGAACAGCCATATTACTTCTGTTATTGACCGTAAGCCAGGGGGCTCATTGGTACAAAATACATGAACATTTAGAACACAATACATTATTTACTTACAATAAACAGTCATGTTACATGGAAATCATTTTGGTGCGAATGTCTAAGGCTTTGAAGATTAATTTCGCTAAGCACCGCAACCATGTTGTGTAGTGATATTCGGCGAATTACTGTAAATAGTGCCATAGTTGTTAAGCAAATTACAACTGTTTTAAAACATACGAACTACATAATAATATATGGGTATAAAAGGGAGTTTTGCGATGACTGCATGCGATCGATCGATTTTTTGATGTTTTACGTCGTGCTTAAGGGTGTCTCACTTAAGCGAAATCGCGAAATACCTAAGCGAAATCGTTAAATGCGATCGGAACAACAAATATATATTTCAAAGATTGTTTCTAAAACCCAGAGCAGTTGCTTACTCACCCTTTTATCTGCTATACCTGCCGCCTTCTTTCTTAGACCACCCATCTTCTTGGCTAATGTTGTCTACAAAAATTAGATTTTCAAATCAAAGGTTGTTCTTCCCAACACATCCAAGCAACACATTAAATATTAAATAAAACATATTCTTCATTGAACAGCAGATCATGAAATTATTTAACATATGCATAAACATTTTTTAATTATAATAAAAAAAAACCTAAACGTGTATTTAGTTTTTACTTGAGCTTAAAGCAGGGGTTCTGAGCTGTGGACACACGTACACAGTCATTATAATAAATATAGCAGATCACTTTAAACTTAGGGCAACTCTGTGAAAGGTTTGTTTGTCTGTGTGTTTGTTTGTGGTTCTACACCGTACTTAAGATTATTTCACTCACATGACGGCGTGCCAGCCCACTAGGTGACAAAAACCACCCTCGCTACCACTTGCAACAAACAAAGACAAGACGGGGCAAATACAGGACAATCAAAGGACATAATACAAAGACATCACAAACATTTCAGCTTCACGTTGCCCCTTAGCAAGTACCAGGGCAACAAGCAACTCCCTCCCAACCCTCTGTCTCTGCGAAAGGAGGTTTACTTTCCTGAAATCAATAGAAACTTTGTCTTGCAGAGATAAGAAACGCTTTGCGCTTCCATGAATAACGACGACACAAATGTTTCAAATAGTTGTATCTAAAAACAAAAAATTTCAAATCTTACCACAATTACAAACTGACAAATGAAAATGGCTGTTGCTACCAATGCCAGTGGTCCCAGGATGACGCATGCGTAAATGGTTCCTGACAGCAGCATCAATGGAGCGCCAACGAGCGCAAAGCTCTGGATCATCCCTTTCTGTATACGTTCCCCGTCGGTAGATATTGTGTTAATTAGCTGATAAAAAAGTGAGATAAGCAAAGTTTTTACCAGATCTATTTTAAGAAATATTTATCGGTCTACTATCCGCTTATTAGGTGTAGTTTTCACTACAATATTTGAATTTGTAAGAAATAAATTTGTCTGCGATTTAGAATATTTTAAGAAGTAAATATCGGTCTATTTGCTGCAGTTTTCACTACAATATTTGAATGTGGGAAAAATAATATTTGTCCGATATTTTGAAAATTAAATTGATAGAAAAGCATCGATTGCCTCTCTGTATTAATTGTATTTGATTTAAAATTCTGCCGTTTAATAGTCTGCGATAAAATGAAATTAATTGTTGTAAAATCTCACAACTGGTGTGGGTAATATTTTGCAGTTTCAAGGACTGTCAAATTAAATAATTCAGATATTTATCAACAATGAAGAAGTTCCAAAAATAATAGATTTATTTGTCCCCCCTTTTCAGAGTATTTTTTTTCATGGGTTTTTTTCTCTCACCTTTCCCACGGTGGCGTCACTCAGATCTTTAATCTTCAAGCATTTCTTAAATAACATAGCCATTAATCCGTTCCGTAGTCTTGTTCCTGAAATGATTGATTGATTGATTGATTGATTGATTTACTGCGTAGAGACTCACTCAGAAATATTGTTAATTTATCGATTGATTGATTGAGTTCTCGATTTATTGATTAATTGATTGATTGACCAATTGATTAATTGATTGATTGATTGATTTATTGCTTGATTGATTGATTGATTGAAAACTCACCCAGAAAGATGGCTAACACAATGAAATGAGCAGTGGCGAGGACTCGAATTAGCACAGCCGTCGTCATAGAGAAGACAAGCACGAGCCCTATACCCAGACCACCCAAATCTCCGTCGGCATACTGAAGTAGATAGTCCACACAGAACGACTGCAAAAGTGGGAAATAGCAATTGTTGAAGAGGCAAGTTAAAACCTTAGAAGTAATAGGACAATGACAAAGTTAAAATTAATATGACAAAGACAATGTTGGAAGAAACATGAAAAAGACAACGTTATGAGTAATATAACAACGTCAACGTTGGAAGAAATATGACAAAGTCAACGTTATGAGTAATATAACAACGTCAACGTTGGAAGAAATATGACAAAGTCAACGTTATAAGTAATATAACAACGTCAGAAATATGACAAAGACAACGTGAGCAGTAATATGGCAAAGACAACGTGAGCAGTAATATGGCAAAGACAACGTTACAAGTAATATGACAAAGACAACGTAACAGCAATATGATAAAGACAACGTTAGATTGATTGATTTATTTGTGTTTTAAGCCGTGATTGAGGGTATTTCACTTATATGACGGCGGTGTTCTCCAACAATAATTGACACTAGCACAACCAAGATGTAAAGTGTTTCCATAATGTTGGAAAGTTTATTTTCCTACAGTGCTAAGTAAAGACAGTATATTGTTACTCTCATAACAAACTGCCCTTATAGCCAGAGGACTAATTTAAGACAACGTCAGAAGAAATATGACAAAGACAACGCTAGAAATAATTTTTACAAAGAGAACGGTAGAAGCAATTGAGGGAATTTCATTTCTCTTAACATAAAATTAATTATCTCATTAATCATCGGCTATACACAATCCTTTCATTATAGCCTCTCATAAAATAATGTCCATATGTCGATGATGGACAGAAGAGGGTTAAGTTTCAACCACTATTAGCAGTTTCCTAGCCGTCTAAATCTTCATACATACTTTGATTGATTCCCAATCTAACTAAAATCAGATCTCAAAAACGCTCCCCATATTTTGTTTGTCGCTATTGAGATTTAACGCAATCACCTTACGTATAGTGTTCAAGTTGGTCAAGCTTACTGGGGTTCACGAAAGTTCACGGTTTCAGTTGTCCGACCGGATAACAACACAGATAACACGGGGCTACGGTAAACACCAAATTCATCCAAAACAAGCCGAAGTTCCGATTTTCTTCCGTGTGCTAGTGCAAGTAACGCGTGGACCTAGTAAATATGGGAAAATTTAATCCACTCAAATTCTGTTATTTGAATGATATTTTTTATTGTACGCATATCCGTTTATCATGTTAAAATACACAGTCGGTGAACTTTTATTTGAGAATCGGCTCTGTGATTGGTCAATTTAAGAAACCAATCGACATTGTAAGTAAGGTGATTGCGTTAAATCTTAATAACGACAAACAAAATACGGGGAGCGTTTCTGAAATCTGATTTTAATTAGATTGATTGATTGATTCCTGATAAATTTGTTTGTTTCAGAGAGATATGCATAACCATGATTCGGCACTTTATTATATAAAAAAATTGCATGGCCTTACCCTGACATAAACCAACTCGTTTTCTTCTTTAGACCCTTTTGGGTTAGACCGACCCGTAAAACAGCCACTCGACGTCCATTTTCATATCAAAATCAATAATTTCTCAGCACAACACTCGCTTAAAAAATGTCTTCCGCGGTAACTAGGTCATACGGATTCAACGTTATATGTTATTCAGAGGCAGGCCTTATTTCTGAAGTCTTCATAGGGCTTTACGTCGTATCCCTTTATACTGTATAGTTTCTAAGTTACGTATTCGCATCAATGCATTATTCTGACACAAGTTGTAGGTGTGTGTTGTGGAAGTTAGGGGTGACTTCCCCCCGGGTAGACATATTGTAATTCAAACGGTTTCATAACTTACCGCAGATATAAACGTAAATGTGATAGATACAATATTGGAAAGTATTATAGAAATGAACACAGAGCGTCCATATTTCCAAATCACTCTCGACACACGGGCGTTTTCTTCTCCATATTCAATTACTTCCTCTTTCCACAGGCGTTCCAGACTACAAGAAGAAAGCACATAGGAAAATAGTAAAGTACAACGAAACAAAGTTATTTATCAACCGATGGATCATTTATTGTGGATAATTGTTGACTGACTTATAGTGGATCAGTGTTGACTGATTTATTGTGAACCAGTGTGAACTGATTCATTGTGAACCAGCGTGAACTGATTCATTGTGAACCAGTGTGAACTGATTTATTGTGAAACAGCGTGGACTGATTCACTGTGAACCAGTGTGAACTGATTTACTGCTGATCAGTGTGGACTGATTCATTGTGAACCAGTGTGGACTGATTTATTGTGAACCAGCGTGGACTGTTTTATTGTAAACCAGCGTGAACTGATTTGTTGTGAACCAGTGTGGACTGATTCATTGTGAACCAGTGTGGACTGATTTATTGTGAACCAGCGTGACTTGATTCATTGTGAACCAGTGTGAACTGATTTATTGTGAACCAGCGTGACTTGATTCATTGTAAACCAGCGTGAACTGATTCATTGTGAACCAGTGTGGACTGATTCATTGTGAACCAGTGTGGACTGATTCATTGTGAACCAGTGTGGACTGATTCATTGTGAACCAGCGTGGACTGATTCATTGTGAACCAGCGTGAACTGATTCATTGTGAACCAGTGTGGACTGCTTTATTGTGAGAACCAGTGTGGACTGATTTACCGCGGATCAGTGTGGACTGATTGATTGTGGATTGTTTGGTTGTTTGTTTGATATGAACCGATTTACCGTGGATCAGTTTTGAATAATTTATTCTGGACAAGCCGTGTCGCCTGTCAAACTACTTGGCCAGTATGACAGAAAGTGAGTAGATAACATGGTTGACAACTAGTTTTGAATTATCTTTGGAAATATATGGTTTATTGGTTCAACCAATCACCAATAAACACATAGTTAACGTCCGTGATACTTCGATTTGATTGGTCGACAAGTACAGTAAAACAAGGGGAATGGTTAACTACAAAATAGCGAAAAATGTATTTCAAACGAGTATTTCACATTTTGGTTTAGCAATCGCTCTCAAATCAAACTAATTGGATTAAATGAATAATACTATCAACGGGATTGATTGATTCATTCATTGATTAGTTGATTGATTGATTGATTGATTGATTGATTGATTGATGGATTGATTGGTTCATTTGATTGATTGATTGATTCATTGATTGACTGATTGATTTGGTGTTTTACGCCGAGCTCAAGGGTATTTTGCTTGCATGAAGGCGCTGTATTCCAACAATAATTGAAACTAGCACAACCAAAACAGGAAATGTTCCCATAATGAAATGAAAAGTTAATGTTCCTACAGTGTTAAGAAAATACAGCATTGTTACTCTTCTAACAAACTACCCTTAGCCAGAGGGACGACGGGATTGAAAATAGTCGAGTACTTACGTGGTTGAGTTGAGGTCAGACCTGTCCTGCACTGCGCAAGCCCACAAGTCTCTTTCCTCCACAAACTTTGACTTGTAAATTTTGCTAAGGATGTCTGGTATCCACGTGACCAGTATTTTAGACAGGAACCCTGCATCCACGTATGGCGGCTGGTCATTTGACCTATAAGTATAATAACGGCATAATTAAAAAATAAAATCAGATTTGATGTAATGGCATACGCCTGTCCATGCTTTCTGTATAGAAAGATTTGAAGCTTTACCTGGATGAAAATTCTTTGTCGTGAGCCTATGTAGCTCAGTTGGTGAGAGCACTGGCCCTGATTGCCAGAAACACGATTTTGTATCCCGATGAAGGTAAGCAAAATATTCTTTCTCCATATGAAAATTGTGTTTCATGATTTGATCTATATCTTTACTCTGGCCATACATTAGAGGTAAATTCATTACGTGGTCATTCGGTACACTGTGTGTATAGCTGTACTATTTTGTTTTTACTAATCACCAAAGTCTAATCTGTTTTAGAGACGGTAAGGGATATATATAATTACCCAACACACTATTTATTATTCTGTCCGGCTTTTGCTGCCCTACGAAGAGATTTACTCACCAGGGTTGTAAACATCTTTAGCCCAGGTATTCATTTTACTATGTAGATTGATTTATTACCTGAGCATTTGATGGATATTCTTTTGAAAGGTAGTAATGACCTGTCAGCTGATAATAATAGGTCTATTTTTGATGCTGTATTTACATATA
>JAQQZZ010091687.1:0-33506 GCA_030265115.1 Mopalia vespertina
AGTAGATGGGAAGAACGACTTACTGAAAGATACAGTCTTACACATAAAAGTAGTAAGTCTGTTAGCAAATCGTTGAGAATATGGGTTTCTGGTGGAAACTAGAGGTGGGATATTTCTATTCAAATTTGGACAAACGGTGAATTTTGCGGCGCATTTATAATGTCCTAAAGCCGGATTCTTCATAAAGAAGCGCGCTGGCCACACTCTTTGACATACTTTATACACCATGTAAATGTTATGAATATACTCTCCAGATATCCCCTTAACAACTTAAAATTAAATTATAAACTTGCGTGATTATGGATTTTGTTATATCAGCCCTTATTATAACTTGTTATTATTGTTTGCAACCATTATGTTTCACTCAAATGCACGAAACAACTTGTACTGTATGATCAAATTTTGCATTTAATAATCCATTAGCCCATTTATTTTCTAAAACGTTGTTTTTTTTATTAACACACGGAATTTTGTCTATGCTATAACCGCCATGATATATGTACAAAAAACGCCTCATGCGCCACCAAAATGGTTTGAGTGTATCAATAAAATCTGAAAAATCTATTATACTCCGTTTAACTGTGATAATAACCTCAACTAATCCTTTACGAGGCGTGAATTGTGTATTTCAATCGATTATTGATTAACATAATATCCATCTCCAGGGGATTAATAGCTTATATCAAGTGTGGTACTTAATAGCGGCTTAAGTTGAAACGCGCATATTTCTGATTGCTGCAAATTGACTGAAAACAAATGCGCATATTACAATGTCACTTCCGTTAAAATGCGCTGCGCTTAAACCATTCAGATATGTTGGGCGGCGGAATTGTACATAGAGCATCAAAGAAACTTGGCCACGCATTTCCCAATCTTTATGATTCAATTATAAAATGGATATAGTTCCTTTAGAAAATTTGATAGCATAATTCAACACAAGAAATGATGCCCGTTTTACCTATATGCATTTTATCGCAGAGAGGAGCATCGCTTTAAGTAAACAATACGTCTGAAGAATCAAAATATCAGTTGAATATAATGCTCATATAAAATAACCATTTCATAGAATAGCGGACCAAAATACATTCAAATTGTTATTACGTCTAGGTCTTTTAGCTTCAACAAACTGTTGTGCTAAAATATACCGTTAATATTGCACAAAATCAGACCAATGTTAGTAAGATCCCGAGCCCGGATTGTGTGGCTAAAACAGTAACAGTCGAGTGTTTCTGTTATTCAGACAGCGCCCCCTAGCGGTGGATGGAGCAATTAAGTGTCACGTGATAGGGTATCGGTTGTAGTCCATGCCCACCAAATTTGGTCATCCTAGCTCTTCTGTTAATCGAATAACAGTCCAGTCTGTTATTCAAACAACGTCCCCTAGCGGTGGATGAAATAATCAAATGTGTCACGTGATAGGGTATTAGTCGTAGGCCATGCCCACAAAGTTTGGTCATCCTAGCTCTATTATTAATCGAATAACACTCCAATTTGTTATTCGAGTCTGTTATTCAAACAGCGCTCCCTAGCGGTAGATGAAGCAATGTAGTACGTTACTTGAAAGGGTATTGGGCGTAGTCCATGCCCACCAAGTTTGGTCAATCTAGTTCTGTTATTAATCGAATAACAGTCCAGTCTGTAATTCGAGTCGGTTATTCAAATAGCGCCCCCAAGCAAGGGATGGACCAATTAAGTGTGTCCCGTGAAAGGAAATTGGTCATAGTTTATGCCCACCAAGTTTGGTCATCCTAGCTCTATTATTAATCGAATAAGAGTCTAGTCTGTTTTTCAAACAGCGCCCCCTAGAGGTGGATGAAGGAATTAAATGTGTCACGAGATAGGGCTTGGTCGTAGTCCATGCCCACAAAGTTTGGAGGTTCCATGTCCGCTATTAACCGAATTACAGCCCAGCCTGTTTCGAACTACAGACTACGAACTACAGACCAACTTATCTTACGTATTGTTAAGAAAATTATGTGAAATTACCCCCATTGCCGTTTACGCCATAAATAGGACGTCGGATGTGTCACTATAATGTCTGTGCATGTGCCATATTTTTTTACATTAAAGGAGAGGAAAACAAATCTGGTTTATATTGCTTATGTTAGCCAAACATATCTAGATGTCCGCTATATATTCAATTAATTCAATTAAATTAAATCAAATTAATTAATATGTATGCAATAAGCTCGTTCTAGTAATTAAAATGCGTATAGTGAACCAAGCTGGTAATATCACCCTCGTTTCATGTTGGGTGACATTTACCCACAATTTCAGAATAATCTGGCCTTTCACTGTGTAGTTTAGCGCAAAGTTAGTTGAAAAGCTCGTCAAAGTAATTAATATACGCATAGTTAGTTGAAAAGCTCGTCAAAGTAATTAATATGCATAAGCTGAACAGATAATATCCCTCGTCATTTGTGTGACATTTACCCACAATTTTACGAAAATGGGGCTATTCAATTTTGATATACAGTGCTTAACTCAAATTGTACACCATAATTTTAATAAACTCTTCCTTTCCTGTCAGGCATACTGTGTGTCAAATTTCAGACAAATTCCCTCAGTATATTTAATTATAGAAGCCTTTACATGGCGACACCGCCGCCGACACCAGGGGTATGTGAAAAGCTCACTTTACTTCGTACAGGCGAGCTTAACAGGGAAATACCGAAGATGTCCCGAGTATCACGGAATAACCCTGGTCAGCCAGTTATGTAAACGTTTTACATCTGTTCAAGTGATAGGAGTGTTATCACTGATTTACACATGGGATTTAAACAACGATTTTGAACTAAAATGATAATTTTTGCCCGCGCGATTTTTGAGAGTTTCGTTTTCTTATGTGTGTGTATACATTTGTTTTGTAACTATCAAGTGCCATGTAGATTTTCAACGCAGACTGGAAACTTTTGGATAGACCCGCGCCATCACTTTCATACCAAACTTTTTTGATTGAAGAATAATTAATTTGTTAACATCTCTAAAAAAGAAAATGCATTTATCTACAGCTGCATGGCATTATAGTATAGTCCCGGTGTATTTATACAGCTGTAATTTGTCTGGCTACGACCGCACAATTCAGGCCGTTTAAGCGAATATCACTTCATTCAAAATGACCTTGCGGGCTGTACTTAAGACATGGAGGTAAGCCGGCTTCCGGTTTTAATCAAAGGTGTATATATTGTGTTCGTTTTGAAAGAAATTTCAATAGAACAATTGGCTTGGCTTCACCATGCCTACTTACTATATTTCTTTACGAGAGTAGAACTTTCTGGAAACCTTGATTGGCACGTATAACTTATTGTTTAATTTTACTTCAATATGTAAGGTATGATTGACCACTATACAGCGGGTCTTCTGTTTGTTGATTGATTATTGTTTCACGCTACATTCAGCGGTGTTTCTACTGGCTGGACTCTGATTCATTAGCGTTATACCCTACGCAGTGTCTTGTACACAAGATTTTTCAAGCACGGCCAGAGTTTTACGATATTGACTGTGTCGATGCACTCCATTTCAATAGTTTTTGCAAGTAACAAACGTTATCATCTTTGTACCTATTCACACACCGTTATATATCTACTCGTCCTCCCATTTTACTGTATTAGTAACAAGCGCTGTATATTTAGTACATATTATTAACGTCTAGTAATAATTATAATTATTATAATTTTCACTTTAAAATAAATATGATTTGTTATATAAAACTTGCTTGTGCTTTATGTTTCTTTATCCTCAATTTTATTGTCTTATGATATTGGGAATTGTATCGCAACAGTGTTCAACGGCATATCACTTAAATGACAGCGGTGCTCAGGTGTATTACTTCAGTGAATAGCCACATATAATGTGAAATGTTTTACTCTAGTTGAAAAATAATGTACCTCCGACAGTAAGTCAAGAGCGTGACAACGTACGATATGAACATACAAATACCAGACGGCTTTAACACAAGGTTTGTTTGATTGGGGTGTTACATCGTACTCATAGGTATTTCACTTATATGAAGACAGATTGTCCACTAAACACTCTTCCTTGCTTAAATACGGCGGAAAACCGTTAAAGCTCGTTAAAACCCACCTCTGCGACTGTTGGCCACATCCAGTGAGGGCTTTGATAGCGGTTAAGCTGAGTCGCCATGGTTACGACGTGCAATCTACAGTGTTAGTGAACATTCTAAATTACAGATCAATTCATGTCCCCTTCGTCCAGTTTTTAGCCCTTTTGTATATTCACGATGTGTGTAGTTATACAGCCAACGTCATTTGCCAGGGACTTCTTGTTTATTATTGAGGGGGAAAAAACTGATTGGTATCGTAACATAAAGTTCAGTTTTGCCTGTCCACCTCAGACCGAAAATAAACACGAGCACTCTTGGTTGCATGGGGAAGGCAGGTTTGCTAAAAATATACAAGAGTGCAAAGTAAAAATTTGGTGAATGGCGAGAATGTCGTTTGTGTGGTTCCTACTGGCTTTGGAAAGGTTTACATTTTCACTTTGGCCCATGGCCGAGGCTTAGTGGTTAGCGAGTGGGCTTACTAATCCCACTTCGATGTATCGTTCACAGGATCGAGTCCGTCTGTCGACCCTCAGGTATATGAGTGAGCCACACGATGTGATTTTTACGAGGTTTCATTCCGGTTTTCCACCGTGAGTAGCAAACGACGTGTATAGTGGACAATCCGTCGTCATATAAGTGAAATACCCTTGAGTACGACGTTAAACTCCAATAAAACAAACACACATATTTTCACTCTGGGTGCTCAGTCCACGAGTGAGGCTGGTATGAACAACAGTCCAGGCGGTTCAGTGAGACAGGTCAGCTTGTCTCACGTGGGAGCCAAAGCTAGGTACATCCATCAATTCATGTACGATATGACGTAAATTTAAGTGCTATGTTTAGGGTTAGGTCTACGTTAGCTTTAAATGAAGTCTTATCTTCATCATTGTCTCGTGGCCATGTTACATGTATATATCCGGTATCAATCAATACCTGACATTTAACATGGCCACAAGAAAATAGGGAGGCTAAGACGTCATTTAAGGATAGGTTTATGGTTAGGTAAGGTTTAGTGTTATGTTTAGGGTTAGTTTAAGGGTTCAGTTTAGTATTAACCCTAACCCAGAACTAAGAATTCACGATCTGTCTTACATGACAGACAAACCACGGGTTAAAGGCGAAAAAGTACGACAGGTACAATACCGGGGCCCATATAAGGCTTCTGATTCCTAGCTACTGAGTATGAGGGTTTCTAATCGTGTAATTGCCCTATAGCGGTAGCTCCTGTAGCAGGGTGCATTGTGGTAGGCGGGGCCAGTCTAGGAATATGGCGGCTTGACAACAAACAGTTGGACCTTGATGTTCCATTTTTTTAACGCGGATTGTGGACGATTTAAGGACGCGATTGTAATAAAAAATGTATCACAGCGTTTAGAATACAAAACGTAACTGGACAGTACTAAATGAAACACATACAAGTCGGTAAGTGTAAAAACTTAAAATTACACGATTAGGAGCGTTCAAACTCTGTATCTCTACGGCTACATGATATGATAGACGATCAGAGATACAGAACTGTGCATCTATCTGATTCCGTGAGCTACACAAGGGGGTACTCACCTTAAATAAATAGTATGAAGACAAGGCCGTTTACATCATTCCAAATCCAGATATTATATGTCGCATATTCGCCATGTGCTATCAGTGGAAACATACGTCAAATAAGCCTGTTGAAAATAACTGGACATAGTATTGCCAAACCTATATGAACGTTAAACTGATACCAGCACCTCTACACAACCTTGCAGTTTTTTATGTTGTTTAACCACATTCTAGTATGTGTGTTATACTCGAATCTACAATCACTACGCTAAATATAGCCTGTAAATTGTATGGCCTTTGTAAATATCTATTCAACGGATTTACCAGAAATGGCTAAAATGAAAGTAAACTACATGAGAATATCAGTACAGCGTTTAAAGCGATTGCGGATAAACCAAGCCACAGCCTATATAGGCCTTTATGTAACCATCAAATACCATCTAGCTTTGCAACGCAGACTGTAAATGTGGGTCAACATAAAATGGAAAAATAAGCCACATAACACTCTCGAGTGCGCATGTCACTTCCGGGTCTCGCACATGGCTATGCTTTTGCAATGACACCTTGCTGAAGTGAGGCTTTGTTTTGATATTTCTGGGCGTATATCCACATAGAATAATGTGTATATGTGGTTTACTTTAATTGTGGTAACGGTACATACACTTTCCAGCGGTTGTGATGCACCATTCAAGTTTACATTAAAAATAAAAACCCAGATCTCCGATCGTCTGACATTTCTTTGCATATACAAAACTATATACAGGCATATAGAGGACTAAAAGCATGTTTAATACGATTCTTCCTTTTTCCTACTCGCTTGAGTAAATAACTGATTTTAACGCTGTATTATTTGATCAACTTCCTTTAATCCCAGAATGCAGCATTTTCATCGAAAGTGTTATCTGGCTTATTGGTTGATTTAAGAATAATTAAATTTGCTAGTGTCTTTAAAAAAGGAATTGCACTGATATACAGCTGGCTGACATCACAGCATAGTCCCGGTGTATTTGTACAGCTGCAATGTGTCTAGCGACGACCGCATAATGTTCGGTAATTTACCGAATATCGATAGATTCAAAATAGCCCTGGTTTATGTCCAAACGGTCTATAGGCATGTCATGGAGGTAAGACGGCGACGGTTTTAATCAATCGATGTAGGCCGACACAAGACGCGTCATGTTGAATTATGTAAACATATTGATATTTCTTGACAGATCCTAGAACATGCTACATGTATGCCTCACCATCTATTATGACTAACCGCCGACCTTATACCACTGTGATTAATATTTTGAAAGGTGGAAATATATGATTGATTGAGTGTTGTTTTACGCCACATTCAGCGGTGTTTGTTTGTTTGTTTGATTGGGGGTATACTTCGTCATCGATGGAATTGTAATAACATGAAGACGGATTGACTTTGCACTCTTCTTTGCTTAGATACGATGGAAAACAGGAAGGAAACCTCGTAAAAACCACTCCAACGAATGTTGGAGGCACATCATCTGAGGGCGGGTTAATCAATCATCATGGATACGGCATGCAAACTACAGTGTTAGCTTACATCCTTAATTGGAGATCAATTCATTGTCCCTTACGTTAACTTTTGGTCCCTTTTTGACAAGTACGATTTTCTACAATCTCTGAAACAGGAGAAAGTGAATTCGTTGGTCCATTTGGGAGGTGGGTTGAGAGGGAGCTACCTCTTATCCTCGTGATCGTAGAGCTAAGGGGGCAACATGAAGCCGACCGGTTTGTGATTGCCCTGTAGCTGTCGCGTCTTGTTCCTGGTTGTTGCCATTGGCGTCGAAGGTGGTTTTCTTCACATATTATGCTGGCACGCCGTCATATGAGTGAAATAACCGTAACTACGCTGTTATATCCCCAATCGAACACAAATTGGTCAATTTGGTGAATGGAGAGAAACTCGTTTGTGTGACTCCTACTGGGTTTTGAAAGGTTGATATTTTTACTCTGCAGATTCAGTCCACGAGCGAGGCTCGTGTGAACACCAGTACAGGCGGTTCAGTGGGCCAAGTATGCTGGCGTCACGTGCGAGCAAAAAATATGGTTATAGGTGGCAAAATACACCATATATAATAGTACCGAACCTTTATGAGGCTTCTGATTCCGTGAGCTACATAAGGGGGTACTTACCTTAAATAAACAGTATGAAGACGAGACCGTTTACATCATTCCAAATCCAGATATTATATGTGCCGTATTCGTCACAATTGAGAGGTCTCTGAAACATACGTCAAAGAAGCTTGTTTAAAATAACTCGGAATAGGATCGCCAAACTACTATACACATTTAACTGACACCTTTAGACTACCTTATTGTATAGGTTGTTATAGTATTACGTGTGTTATGCTAGAGTCTTCTAAAATCGATACGCTAAATATAACCTCTTAATGGTATGTCCAAAATAAATTTCTATACAACGGATTTCCCAGAAATGGCGAAAATGAAAGTTTGTTTGTTTGTTTGTTTGTTTGAGGTTTAACGTCGCACTCAATGGTATTTAACTTATATGACGACGACTGTTCCTTGCCTCATTAGGTGGAAAACCGGGAGGAAACCTCGTATAAAGCACCCCGGCCCGCAATTGCTGGATCCACATGGTGTGACAGTCTTATACCTGATGATCGACAGACGGACTCAATCCTGTGAACGGTAAATTTGAGTAGGATTGTAAGCGCACACGCTACCACTAAGCCACAGCCGCGGGCTAAAATGAAAGTAAACTACATAATAATAAATCATTCTAAACGTTATTCGCGGTCCTACCTCGAGATTTCATACGGAAATTCCAGCTCTTACGGTATCACCGAGCCATTTCGCTTGGCTTCCGATATTTCGAGAACCAGGTTTCAGCGCGCAGTGATACTCACCCATCCGAGGATCGAGTCTTAATTTAACCAAACTTAAATGATGGTATCCATATAAAAGTTATTGGTCTCATGCTGGTACACCATCGTATTAGTAAAATAACCTAAAGTACAATGTTAAATCCAACTTAAACAAAATACAACCAATTTTCATTGTTTTAAAGCAGGTTTGGATATGACCTGTTCAGTTAATACTGTCTAACGCTACCATTCCACAATGCAATTATTATAACAAGTTTTACAACATCAACTTAATTTTACCCAACAAATAATGCTGAATTCATCAAGTGAGCAAATGTTTACTACCCTCTCTCCTCACATTGTAACTGAATTTCCAAATTTGAAAATCCAATCTCTACATTTCTGACAAATTGACAGAACGGTAAGTTTATCTTCTGATATAGAGAATGTTAGTGATACATTGATGTCTTCCACAGCAAGCGCGGGGTCGGTTCACAAGACACTATGATACACATTTGGTTACTTGTTACTGCTGTCTATTCGGTACCTGACTCTGAGGGTGGTGGATTGGATTCCCGGACGTGTTTCAACGTGCCAAACTTTCTGAACTAGAATCTGTTCAAACTAAGAAAGTGTTATCCCAAAATAACGAAAGTACTGTAGAATACACTCGCTGTTATAATCTGCTTCGGACTGTTCCGACATGATGTGACGGTGTATAAGCCCTCTTTGTTATTCCGAAGGATCGTTGTGATTTCAACTTATGACTCCAGCAGTCGCTGTTGTTTGAAATATATACGTATTGATTCATTTTCAACATAAAACATGAGTTTACATCAGTCTCTTTCATTTACACCGTCCGCATCGCGTAACCGTCATGCATAGATTTAATTAAACCCAATAACACGTTTTAACACCACTGACCCAAGACACCCATTGTCGATGGTAGTATATAAGAATTGCATCATCTTTCTCTGCTTGATTTCAACCCGGAAGTCTCGAACTATGCCTTTTGGTTGTTGTTTTTTTCATTTATCAAGCTTATGATTTGGCAAATCTTGGGGAGTATTTCATTTCCACACTTGATTGAGAATAAAATTCTGCGAATGTATGGTGTAAACTTCCCGAAAAACAGGGGATAATCAGCAAAAAGATGGATCGGTGATACCTTAGAGCTGGAATCTCCGCATGAAATCTCGAGGTAGGTCCGTGAATAACGTTTAGAATGGAGAATATATGTACAGCGTTTAAGGCGATTGCAGATAAACAAAGTCACAACATGTAGTCCATTTTGTAACGATCAAGTACCATCTAACTTCTCAACGCAAACTGCAACTTTGGGACAAGCCCGCACCATCATTATCTTACCAGAAAGTCATGTGGCGGAGCTCTAGTTTTAACAAGTCATGAAAAAATCAAGCTACATTCAAAACAGTCCTGGTTTCATCTTCTCGAGCCAAGGTTAAGACATGGGTGTATTAACCTTAACACATTACAAACCTCTATCGTGTTATCGGAGTCGAATAAGGGTACATAATCTTGTCCCATCTGGGGTTTTACCCTGAATCCACCGGCCAATGGATTAAGCCAAAATCATGAAATCACTGATAAACATGATCAAGAGCAGGTTTTCTGTTCACCGTTAAAATAATATTCAAATCCAGTAGTTGTCCTATTTCTTGGAGTCTCATTTTGTAATGATCAAGTACCATTTAGCTTTTCAACGCAGACGGGCTGTACGTAAGGCTTGGAGGTAAGACGGCGACGGTTTTAATAACATGTTGGGAGATGTTTGAAAAGAACTATCATATCAAATATACGTAGCTGTTGTGCAATAGAGCGTCGCTGATAGGCTGGGGTCCAACCATTTTGGGGTATATCATGGCAATAGAAACCCAGCATATGAGGCTGGGCCAGAACAAAACTAAGCAGTGAAAATGTCGCACAGTATCTATATAGAGATACCATGTGTTCGGATGATATCCTGGTTTATGAACAAGTCGTCTATACGAATGACATGGAGGTAAGACGGCGACGGTTTAAATCAAATGCATGTAGGCCGACACAAGAAGCGTCATGTTGAATAATGTTAGCATTTTTAGATTTCTTGACACATGTTATTCCTCATCATCTATGATGCCTAACCGCCGACCCTATACCATTGTGATTAATATTTGGAAGTATACATAGGTTTATGATGGAAATATATGACTGATTGTTGTTTTACGCCACATTTTAATTTTGTTTTTATCAATATCTTAATTAATTCTAACCAATAGCACTCTGGACACTTAATATAAAAAGAGATATAAATTGAACTGAAAAGGACACACACAAGTGTCAAAACAAATTTCCCAACTATGTCGACACATTTAATGTTCCTTTTTTGATCTAAAACCTCCAAATATTATAGTTAAAACTGTCAATTCCAATTATTTACAATAACATTTTATGATAGACACCGACCCGTTTAACAAACTGGAGGTCAGCATTGCCAACAATGTTTTCAAACAAGTCCTTCTAAAAGTAGAGTAAAGTCCTTGCTGGAGGTGACTGTATAGAACTGTTTTCAACCTATATCGTTGTTGTGGTATCGAATGTCGTAATTACTAGTAAGTATGTCGTAATAACGACGATAGCGTTAGGAATAGTTCTATTAAGTCGCAGTTTCAAGTTCGGTAGCTCATTTTACGAATCAGCAAGTCGTAATTACAAGTTAGATATCTCATTATTACCAATTAATACTTCATAACAACGAGATGGTATTTGATGATAATTATCCTAAATTGGAGTTCTAAAAACTGATATCCAAATAATGCAGCGTCTTAGCCGGTACCATATTTGTATGAGTGTGTGCGTTAAGCTGTGCTTAACCGCGGTACATTGAACTGCCGAACTCGACCCTTGGGTGAATAGGGAGGTCTTCTAAAGCAATACCGTTGAATACAACCTTAAACATAAATGAACGGCTAACGTCAATCAAACAAACACACCTATGTATGGTTTAAACGTCAACATTACCCTTTTCACACCAAGCTAAGGTGAGCTGAGTTTCCTCTTCAGGCCTACACTAAGGAAACGAGCCTGCAAAATACCATAAGGTTTAAGGAGGCTTAATTTTCAACTTTGTTCAGGCTTTGTAAAAAGTGGGTCTAGTTCAACTTGTCTGTAATTTATCACCTTAGATAGCTATTCATTATTACGACAGACTATCTCGTGCAATTTTATTGCGAGACAGGTTTATGTGAAATTTGAGTGTGACATGGTACTAACTGGTTTTGCAAATATGGCCTATTTTGTTTGTGGAGTGAGTGAGTAAATGTTATAAGTATAAAAAAAAAATCATATCTTTTTTTACTTATTATCGTATACTGTTTTTTGTCCTTTTTTTCTTTCTGAGATAATCTAATGTCAATCTAATGAACAATTTATCCAACTACACCAAACCATGGCACAAAAACTGCACCCAACAATTATTTGCTGCATACTGCTATTTCAAGATAATCAAAACTGTCTCTTTCTCTTCGGTTCACTCCCTTGACAGCGTTCACGCAAGTCGACGCGTTAAGGTTTTGATTGAGTCTTCGATTTGTTGCCATCGTCAGAAGTACGTGTAATGGCGAAGATCACAGTCAAATATCACCTTGAAATGATTTTGGTAAATTTATTGAACAATGGTCAGTGGAGTATAAAAAGAATCAATATGGCATGAAAGTTCACTATACATGAAATGCAAAATCAGTTACCAAATCAGCTCTTCTGTGATTACGAAAGCTATACATACTCTCATAACACCGTTTTTCTAAAGAGCAGAACCCGTACGTTAGTGGTTAGCGTATCCGTCTACTAATCCCATCTCGGTGTCCCGCTAACAGGTTCGAGTCCGTCTATGGACTATCAGCTATATGAGCGAGTCCCGTGATGTGGCTCCGGCAATCGAGCGGTTGATTTTACGACATTTCATGCCGGTTTTCCATCGGTTTTTAAGCAAGGAAGAGTGTTAAAATGGACAACCTGTCGTCATACAAGTGGAATACCCTACAGTACGATGCTAATCCCATATTCCGCTTTGAAATCATCCGACATGTTCGATTAAAATGTACTACCTTTCTTCTGACTTCTTACAATTCTCCATCCAAACACATGTAATCACTATATATAGACGCCCATAGAGAGACCATGCGACATAACAATGTTTATTTGTATTCTGACCTAGTTTCATATGCTGGATTTCTATTGGTACATGTACCTATAATCGCCGGGACTTTCAGTCACGCTCTACCGCACAACAGCCACGTGTATTTGGTCAACCCAGATAACACGATAAAGGTTTCTAATGTGGCAAGGTTAATACACCCATGTCTTAACTTTGGCTCGCGAAGATGACAGTTCTCACACTCTTGTCTTACTAGACAGTGGATAAGTGGCACTAGTGTTTGACCCAGAATAACAGGGTAGCCTTCTTCCCAGAAGAAAAGACGGAGTAGGTCAATATTTCGAAGCACTATCCAACAACACATAATACTTGTCAATGGTGTTGCTACTTAAGTATATGAGAGAGGTATGGACGCCCAAGATATAAAAAGGTACTTTTTTGCGTTTATTATAAAATCAAATGACATACTTTTTTTCAGAGGAATAAAAAAACCTAGAAAGTTTTCATAACATGGAATCATCAATTTGTTGGCGAAATGAAAATTTAAAAGAAACTTAAATGTGAAATTGATATTTTCTTGAATAAAATAAAAATTAGGAGGCGGGTCTATCCGTAATTTGCATGGCTTCAGAATAGGCGTTCAACTGAATGACGTAACAATTCCAGTCGTACAATTTAAACTTGACCCTTTTCCCATGTTCTCTTGTCGGGAAAAAAGATTCTGATTCGGTTATCGGAACTTAAAGACATGGTAAGAAACATGGCGTGTGGACTTGTCTGAATTGGATCGCCGCAGATGAATAAAGTTTTGGATTACATTAAAAAACAATACATACAGGCAATAGACTCTAAAGTTTAAGTTTAAGTCAATCCGTTCAAAAAAAAATTAGGTTTAAGTTTGCAAACAAAACTCTATTAAGTCCTGATATAGGCCTACCCCATCTTCTGAGGAAAGGCGGAAAGGAAGATCGTCGCATGGAGCGTTTGTTTCTTTCCTACATTGCCTTCATACATGGAACAACCTGAATGAATTATAGTCTACAGCAGCTACTTTCGGGTGACATCTCTTCACCTCATCCAATCAGATTAGAGCTTTTGTTAGAAAAGTAAGAGGCCGTCTAAACACAGGATGACAAGTGTAGGTATACATGCACAAGCTTAGCCCCATTAACAAGTCCTGACATCACCACAGACACGTTAACTGACAGTGGCGCCATCATTATTTGTTGTCGACAGGCGTGGTTTGTAAACAACTGTCTGATTGGCTGCTTGTTTCTACAATAGTTCATTCAATCTGGCAATGGGAAGACAGAACTACCCGGGCATGGGCGTCCGTTGACCATTATCCAGGAAAGGGAAAATATTTTTTTGTACTGTACCCTTAGATGGCTGGAAATGTCCTATCCTAGAGATTGACATTATAAAAGGAGAGCAAATGGCTCATTAAACACCGCACATTTATCCATTACCTATCCTTTGTTTGAAAATTGGTATGCTACTATGTTTAAACTAAACTATCAGCTTTATCAAACTTGTGACCATATGAAAACAAAGAAAGACAACATGCAAATACATTATTTATTTATTTACAACAGTATCTAGCAAGTGATAAACAAAGCTACTGTGTATAACAAAAAAGTACTGTTTCCTAATTGAACCCGTAACATTGGTTTTCGGTCAATGAAATACATATATGAAATTGTTTAAATACATGTAATTGGCCAAGATATTGAATATACCTCGTGCAACAAAAGTGCTGAACATATATCGCTCTTTCATGTGAAAAATGTGACGGACATATAGTTTGTCACGCGAACCTGGTGTTGATTTCCTGTCACATAACCAATCGGTCAAACCTCGCAAGATTATAGATACCAAGGTATCATCAGTACACTCTGTCCAATCGTATTCTCTCGAGTTTCTATATTGGACGAGACTATAACAACTCTTGTCCGCCATGACAGGCCATCGCGCAAGATTACCAGATCGTGCATTTAGTTCGCCGGAAGCCTATATGTGCCGGCGTATGCCTGATACCCACACACTTATACCAACCTAGCAATTTCATATAACTGTATGATCTACGCTCATTTAGTTTCGGATCATTTTGTTCTGAATACAAAACAGATCAAAATTGCTGACATGTCACATTATATAATGGCGATGACCGTTTAATGTCTGGCGCGATTTGCACAGTACATTTTAGGATTCGTAGAAGGTAACATAGATATACTGGCTTTCTTCAATTTAATGACTAATAAGAACAGGAAGGTTTCACAATAATTTATAATTTCGTACCTAGAGCGATTTGATTCTTTGGCCTTCCGCTGACTAAACTACACGGGGAAAGGTCAGTGGGTGGGCTGTTCGTACAAAATGCTAATTGTGTTGTATTATACACAATCCGAACGTATATAAATAACCTCTTCCCCATTATCCACTTTGAATTGGAGAGTTCAGACATTTATCCTGTTTATGAGACCATCCTACTACTCATTATGACAACTATATGTATATTACTTTAATCGTTCATAGCATATGGCTGCTAAATAATGTATATAGGCCACTAAGTAACCTAATGTGACCTACTACACCAGCGTTACATTCAGCATAATATTTCTTCACAATTAAAATGTCAGGATAAGGGAAGCTTCAACTGACAGGCCTATACGCTATTTTTTTTACTTGAAGTAGCTAAATTTAAAGCCACATCCAACCTTTTGTGGGAGGTAAACTTGAAGAAATCGTTCGACGAATTTCTTTCGACTCTTTCCGTACCAGTACAGTTATCTCGGAGGTAAATGGAAGCAATAATATTACACGAAAACGTGTAATGTAAACCACCGAATGTTTTGAGCGCATGCATGGAAATGAACCAAACTACTTCGCGGATTTGTACCCAAATAAACCCACACCAATCAAGCCAGTTTCTTGGAAAAAAATCACGATTTCACAAAACACTGTTCCTATCTTATATATGAGTTATTGTAAATAATACAAATGTTGTCCTCTGTAAGTAATTTAATAATATAATTTATGACGCCATCATATCATCACAAGAATAGCCTTCAGACATAAACAATAAAACGGGGATAACTAAGTCATATGACGAAAGTAAATCTATGCGAGTCACCTCCCCTGAAATGAACTTCTCTCCATCAGATTATTTACGGTACAAAAATTGCCGAGATTGTTCAGACATGCGGCTATGTATGGCACGCTCACAGGCCCGTGTATATAAGGAATTACAAAATGATTAAATATGTTGTTGTTCCTACTTATGTCTTTAAAAAAACAGCTTTAAAAGTACATAAGTAATTGGGACAACTGCTGTTTTTACAATAATAATAATGCTGGTTGTGGGTGTCAGACTGCGACAAAAGAGACAATCTGTTTTCACGTGAATCTTGGATCGAAAAACAAATTGCGCCATTTAAAAATCTCTGACCGTACAAAATCTTGTAACAGATAGAAACGTAAATCTTGGACCATATAAAATAAATCTTGGAGCTGAAAATATTTTTTGTATGGATTAAAATCGTTTTCTTCAGCAGAATTAATATCTCTTGTTCAATATTTTAAAATGAGCAAAAAGTATACGTTTTGGACTAAAATTTATGTCTTGATTTTTGTCCGCTTTGGTACCCTAGATTAGCTAAAGTAGAATGGGAAGACCAGCGAATTTCAGCCAGGTTCAACACTACGCTCATCTAGATAAAGTTAACCTAGCCGCTATGGGCTGCTGACCAGGCCGTACAACAACAAGCACGCAATGTTGTCGATGACATTCTAATTTCCTGGACAAATCAGGTCCGAGAACGACTCAATCCGGTTGCCGTTGGACAGGCACAAGAATGCCTCGTCAGAAGAAGTTAGTGTGTATGCTAACTGTTTTAAAAACACTTTGTAGCAGAGGTATATGAATATGTAGAAATCAAATCATTGCAGTGTATTGCAACGTATATATATGGAGATATAACACAGCTACGAAAAAGTATTAAAAACAGATAAAAAATACTCACCAAACATAGTTTTCTGTTCAGGGTTCCATTTACTATAATGTTAATGATGCTGTGTATGTGGACAGCTAGTGAGATAACTGATTTTTAAAATAACCAGGAGTTTGGGAACAAAGCCAAAATATCAGTATATATTGGGTGTGGTTTATATGTCGTAAGCATTTGTCGGTTATCGGTTATCGTTTAAAGGCTCCAATTCGTGTAACTGCCCTACATCGATATTTGAAGTTAGGCTCAAATCTTTAATTAAGTAGACTTACCGGCTTAGTACAGGTCTAATATCCCAATCGAATAATTCTGTATCCTTATATTAGGTAAACATGCCTACAAAGTGTAAGTTACATGACCTTCTACTGGGTGGAAGAGAGAAAAATGGCGGGTAAACAGCAGATATCGGAACCGTATTTTTAATAAGGCTAATGGGGGATTTAAAGTCTCGTTTAGCATATAAAATGTATCAGGAAGTTCAGTACCGGCATATCAAATATTATTAGACGGTGCTAATTGAACCCATAATAGCCAGTAATAAAAAAACTTGAAATTACACAATTATGTGCAGTCTAACTCTGTATCTCTAAATCGGGCTACATTGTATGATAGACTATTAGAGATACAGAACTCTGCATCTGCATGTAATGGAGATATTATGTTGCGACATTGAAAAATTAATATCCATATTTAAAAGTGTACATGGTCCGGTTTATTATAATGTTAAAGGCACCGTGTATATAAACAGCTGCTATCACTACCGATTGACAAAGAAACTGTCTCCGTTACACTTTGTCCACGTTATTCGGCTCGGTACATCTGACATTCATCCTAATACAGACTCCGAATTTTAGTTATAACCCGAAAGTGATATTTTGCAAAAACAGTGCCTAAATATGTCCTATATTAGGCGGTCACAGCTAAAATTTTAACGATACTTTGATGAAAACAATAACAAGCCATAAATAGACAGTGGTATACCTTAATCCAATCATTATTTGTAGCAACAGCTATTAAGTCACATGGTTCCTGGACTTGATTACGTCACTTGTTTCTGTGTATTCTCCGGAAACTACCGAAGAAAACAAGTACAATTTATCTCATTGATTACAACCGGAAGCCGTCTTACCTCCATGCCTTACGTACAGCCCCGCTTGATCATTAACCAGGACCATTTTGAATGTAGTGATATTCGCTAAAACGGGGTAAATTGTGCGGTCGTAGCCAGACAAATTACAGCTGTATAAATACACCTGGACTATGCTATGATGTCATGCAGCTGTACACCAATGCAATTCCCTTTTTAAAGATACTAACAATTTCATTATTCTTAAATCAAAATTTGTTTTCATTAAAGGTTGGGCCACATTTTTAAATTTTAAAGCAGCTGGATTTTTTGTAACTGGTCTAAAAGTAGGGCACCGTCTGGTGACTGCCTGGTAAGATAATAATGACGCGGGTTTGTCACAAAGATCCCATTTTGTTTTGAAAAGATAGATGGTACTTGGTGGTTACAAAATGAGTTTATCTTAAAAGCTCTGAGCTACGGATATCTACGAAAAACCACGAGTTATCACTCGGGGACCTTGAAGTGGCAAATGTACTGACGTAATTTGGTCATTCCTTAAATTGTTTACACGTAAAGCCATCGGAGAGAATTCTCACCTATTGAAATGTGCAAAAAATAGTGTCCTGAATATGAGGGGAACACTGATGAGATATCTCAGTTAGGAGTTGGACAGCCCCGCATACCTGTGGTATAAGCAGTACGTCAAGTTCCGTACAAGTAAAACCATTAAATTAAAGATTTCGTTTGACAATATCCCATTTATCCCCGCTCTCTACCTTGTGGGCTTCCTCCGGCCACAAAAACGAGATGTACGCCATTTGTTCTCCACTCCAGTCAACCGCTCAACTCGAAATTCCCCATTACTTCCTCTTGCTGGTTTTACGTGCATATATGCTGCCCGATAACACGCATGCGCTTAAATCGATCAAAGCGAATTAATGGCGGATTTCCAGTTGAGCGATTGACTGGAGTGGATACAAAGTTACACCACATGTATGCGGGTTTGTTCAACCCCTATGACTGTTTACAGGGCTAGGCGTTTACTTGCTAAATCGGCTGGCGCACTGAATCATGGGAGTTTTCTAGGCCAAAATAGCCAGTCTTATTGGATTGTAAAAAAAGGTAACGATGAAAATCCTGATCCAATCGTGTAAATAATAATAGTGATCAATAATGCTTACCAAATAAACAACGATATAAGGGCCTAGTAAGGAGATTCGCTTAACTTAGGCAATGGCATAGACACTACCGTAATAAAATCAGGCACGAGTCCGTCACTTCGTATAGAATCGATCACGATGTTTAGAAAATGGCAGACGATTTTCCCAAAATTCAATAGTGACGAAGCACACACAAGTGCATTCTAAAAGAGAATCGGTTCTACTTCCTACTTCGAGACATTGGCTCTAAGATACACCTGTGCCATTTCGTTTTGAATTTCTTTCATTTGCTGATCCGTAACAAATGTCGCCCAAATATTGACGAAAATAAATACACGATGGCTTACGAGAGTTTTCTTAGTCTCGTCCACTATAAAAACTCTCGCAAGAAAACGATTGACAAAAGTGATCACCGCGAATTACCGACGCTTTACGACTTATACCAACAATAATCTAACCGGTGCAATGCAGACAAATTTGCAAAACCAATATTGCACACATCTTACACAAGACGTCACTTTATCTCTTATAACATGGTCGATGGAAACGATGCCGTCTACACAAGTAGTATAGTCGGAGTATCTCAGGTCGTATTTATTAGTACATAATAAGGAAGGCTCAAACGTTATCATGTAGTAATTGGCTATTACATAAATAGTAGAGAGGTGCCATTTTGGCACCGCACTACTATTCATGTATTAATTTTTTATTGGCACCTCCCTGCTATTTATGTAGTAATTTTTAGTACTAGACAAAGACTACACGCGATGGTGTACTAATACTACCGGTGGGTGCTGGAGTACGCATGGGTGAGGCCAACGGGTTCGTGGCGTGTTGGGCGGGAACCCAGAAGGGGAATCCCCAATCTCGGAGTGTTATGATTGTAGATGTTTGTTGTATGACATGACATGACATAAAGCCCGCCTACTGGTAAATAAGAGCTGTGGGTTATTGAGTACTTATTAACAAGGAAAGCTGCGTTCGTGACGTCAGATGTTGCACGTGATGGTCGTGGTTCTGGGCGGTGACTCCGTTACCTAGAGAAAGGGGACGCAAGTCTTATATAATAGTACGGAGAATGGGTGTCTTGTGTCGGCGATTTAAAAACACAGAAAGGATTAGATTAATTCTATGCCTGACGATGGCGGGGTATGCACAGTGTCAATGACCTAGCCGGATGTCAAGCCATGTTATGCAACGTCTTTAACTTTAACTTTATCGTATAATACAGTATATACAAGTAAAGTGTAAAACGTCATTACATACACGTAATTCTACAAACAGCTATACTAAGGAAACAATATTTCAACGACACAATCACATTGACAAATGTTTCTTTGACTACAGGTTAATAACGAGCAAAAAAAAATGTAATGATAAATACAGTTACTTAAACCAAATAACCAAAAGATCTTGAACATGGCATGACCATTCAAAGTAAACCAAACTGAACATAACAATTCTGGACTGAGGAATTATTGTTCAGTCCATTGGAATTTAGAATAGGAAAAGCAATAGGAGCCCACTCGACATAAAATGTTCATATTATTTGATGAATTTCATCAAGAGGCAAACTTCTGACTCACAAGGAGGTGGACATACTGTAGCGGATTTGACAATTCAGGAAATAACCTGGATATTAAATATACGCTTTGAGTAAGTTCCAAATACTTGTTTAAACCACTGGTAAATTAGAAAGCCTTTCTCTGGTAGCGTGGAGACTTTCTAAGTACGGTACTAAACATGTTTAACTATGAGGAGGCACCACCACTACAATTATTATTTCAGGATTCGTTCTGTATGTATAAGTATAGTTATTGACACTCAAGACAATCTTAACCAAAGGAAGTAACTCTCAACAAATGCAGTTCAATTTGAAAGATGACAAGATGAAGTTTTTATTATAACTCAAATATGCATCAGGTTAAATGTTAGTCAAAATATCCCAGAACAAGGGGAACAACTCTAGACGGAGTAACACCTGTCAAGAACATATGGCAACGTACACGTAAGCGTTTGCATTGTTTAATTCGTGCAGCTTATAAGGAATGTCATAAAATTTAATTGTTCGTATATAGTGGAAATCGATCTAAACTTGCATGGCTCTTTACACAGATACTATTCACAGTTTATTCCGATGTAGCCTTACAAATAGAAGTTTATTTATTAAAGCACTTCGTCTTATGTCTCCGTAGTACATGGACAAAACGTCTGTCAAAGTACATGTATGTGTTTTGTAATGAGCGCCGAAACACACAACTGACTCAAACCGGTTCCCATGTGTCACTCAAAGGCCTTTGTAGCGTTGACACATAGCTGAGGAGGCGGAGCTTGGTCTCTGACGTTGAACTGTCAGATCTGCTGTAGGTTAGTGTCCTCTTGATGATGTTCGGATGTACTCTAGCGTTAAAGCATTTGATTAAAACCGGAAGCGGGCTTACAACCATGCCTTGCGTACAGCTCGCTTGGTCATAAACCCAGTGCCATTTTGAATGTCTACATAAAACGGGGTAAATTGTGCGGTCGTAGCAAGACACATTACATCTGTATAAATACACCGGGACTGTGGTTTGATGTCATTCAGCTGTATATCAATCCAATTCCCTTTTAAAGATACCAGTCACCCATATCAAACAAACAAACAAATTATAAAGATACTAACAAGTGAAATTATTTTTAAATGAATAAAATTGTCCCATTTTATGTTGACCTACATAACACATTTTCAAATTTGTATGCACCTATAGTGGCTTATTGTAAAAGTAGCCCCTTCGTCACTTCCTGGTAAGACAGTAATGGTGCGGGTTTATCCCAAAGTTCCCAGTCTGCGTTAAAAAGCTAGATGGTACTTGGTGGTTACAAAATGCCACTCGCTTGCATTATGGAGACATGTTTGTGGTTAATGTAGTACTTTTTCTCCGAACAGATGCGCTGGGAAGAGATTCGTCACACAATTAGAACCAAAATGATTCCAAATCAAACAAAGAAAACAATAATGAAATTGTAGCGATTCAGCCTGAAAGCTATATGGAAAAAAAACAATAACACAGTTGCCCTTTATTTGACCGCATCACTCAGTCAGTTCAAACTTTCTTCTTCCATAATAAACAAGTAGTCCATTGGCAATAACGTCAGCTGAATAACTACACACTGTGAATAGCAAATTAAATGGGCCGTCAATACATAAGAATCCATGTGTCGACGAAAGATATAATGATTTCATCTCTATTTTAGAAAGGCCTACTTTCGTCAATTTTACAAATCACATCAACGAGAAAATGATTGTTTAAAATCAAATTTGCATTGTGCGTCAAAAAGTATATTTATAGCGAACGGCGTGCATCAAACGGTAATGCAAACGTCTTCGTAATTAACAGCGGGTAACTAAAATGCGATTGGCTGCGATCTGTCTTATACAAGAACACCATAAACTGTGCAAGGCCACATTGACACGGTGCGCTTATCCACTTCATTTCACAAGGAGATTAAAGACGTTACTGGAAGGTTAGTTAAGTTAATATTTAGGCCTAGTGGTATGTAGTAGTAAAATAGATACAACGTAATTGTATTACAGAATACGAAAGAAACAATTTACAAAGGAAGTATATATATAAATGTTTCTGTAAGTATTTGAAATGGCTGAAAAATACTACATAATATCATAAAATTATAATGTAAGATATACGAATTTCAACGCAATGTAACACCTCATTACTGTTAAACAAACTAGTTTTATATCATGTACATTTTATATATGGGAATAATGAAAGAATTTCAATTAAATTGAAGCATAAACAATTTTGGATAGTACAAAATGGACCCTTATGGTTTTGAATATATTATAGAATGAAATACCCGGTGTACACTTGAAACAAGGTTATAGGCTGGCACGCTGTGTGCGAAATTAAGTCCAGTGGGGCCCCAGATACTATTGGGCCCTCGGTTAATGGCCTACTTTGCCTATTGGTAAATCCGGCCCCGTTTAGAAGCATTGAGCAGTTGATACATTAACATTGCCAAAGGCTTTATGTGATCAACATATGAAATAAATTATGTATATACATATTTCCGGAGTCCTATAACATGCACAATGCTTGGTTTTAGCTTAGCGCGCAGCTCTAGTTGTTACGAAGGGCTTGCATTCTTACATAGTCATGTAGACTATATAGCCTTGAGTACGACGTTAAACCCCAATCAAACAAACACATGTAGACTATATAGAGTTCGTAAATGGAAACACTTTTTAAAACATAAATGCTCGACAACGCCATCTGTATGTCGACACGTCGCAGGGTTAATAAACAGAAATTGTTATCCATATATATATCCTATGTCTGGGTTCGATTCTCGGTGGAAGCAAGCACATTTTGCTCTCCTCATTTATTCAATATATATATGCCTTTTGTTATGACCAGCTTCTCAACGCCAATCAAACAAGTTAAAAACCTTTTGATAAAAGTAAAACTAAAAGGGTAGAAAATCCCATCAACATCCTTTTAGGATGAGGAAAGATAATAAACAAGCTAGTATACCGGAAGCCGACCCACACTGACCAGCATGCACAAAACGATCAAACAGCCCAAAGGCCGCAAAGAAAAGCATACTAACCGAACGAGGCCAAGTATTTCGTTCTCCCCAAAAGCCTCTTCGTCTGAGTCAGATCACATCGTACCAGAATTTGTAAAACACAACACATACCCTACTAAATTAGTCGAACAAACCGTCAATGAAACATTCACCCACCAATCACGAGCAGATCAATCTCCCCTTCTCATCACTCCCATTTTATTGGTCCATTAAGCTAATAAACCTCCCCCCTAAACCTGTGTCTATTTGATAATCTGTTCATATAAACTATATGTCGATCATTACTAAACAGGATCAAACATCACAAATCATGAAGAGAGCAGAGGCCTTTCTTATCCACAACATGGAATATAGATGGGAACAATGTCAGCACTATTAACCAAAACTGACCAAATCTAACAATAAAGGCACTGATAGAAGCCATCAATTTACTGATCTCAACAACCTGAATATAGTTTAATCTAGAGAAAGAAGACTGTGCTTGTCTCCAGCGGGATTGAATATAGATATGCTTATCCCTAATACTGGCATATGACCTCTATGTACAATAGTTGTGTCTGAAGTGTCTCAACCTGCTGCGTCCCCCCTCCCCCACACACGTTTAGTTTTTATTTGTTTTAACATCGACAATCCCTAGCCAAGCATTGCGCATGTTATATGACTCCGGAAATATAATTTCCGATCATAATTATATGCTTAAGAAAAGTTGCAGCAATAATAAACCAGAAGTTATAATCCAATACGCCTTGCGTTAAGTCTAATAAACACGATATGATACGGTATATATTTACTTTAGTCTCAAGAGACGTATAAATTACCCGTCATGTTTACTGTTTAGGATTTAATTGAGAATGGGGTTTATTTCTGTCAAAGGTGTAACATTTTTTATTATTCAGATGACAAAGTTTGTTTATCTACCCAATGTTTAGGACGAATTTGATTCCATGTTCGGTACTAACCATTACGGTTGGATGACTAAAGACATTGTCAGACTGGTCCTCGGTTTCTGGGTGTATCACGGCCACAATAAACTCACCTGAACATTTTATCTCGAAACAACTTTATTAGAACGCACACATACACCTGTGAGCATTCGGGATTGTTTGCGAACAGTAAACCTGCCTTATCATATAGAACGTAAGTATCTTTAAAAGAGAAGAAACTGCCACTAGGCGAGGGGTTAATATTGAAAGGACACCCAGTCCTGTGATCTTAGTCACACTTAGCACGTAATACTCTCCACTAAATCTCTTGGTTACATTAACCAACCGTTCACTTATTTTAACGAAATAGATAGAAAGCGATAATAAAACCACCTTAGAGAAAAGATAACTTAGTTTTCTTGAATAAATCCGTCATTGAAGTAGCTTTACTTTTAACTAGGGTAATTAGTTAAACTGCTCCGCAGTTTAGCATTTCAACACACATTCAATGACCAATATAACGGTTAGTTTATAAAGAATTTATTCATAATCAGATACAATGTAAGCTAAATAGTTTATCTTTTCTCTCTCTCTTAGCCATTCAGTACGAACGTTGCTTCAAATTATAGATAATTAACATTTGAATTACAAAGATTGACGGAACATTCACACACGTATACACTGGCTAATCAACTATACGCATAAAACCTTCAATAATATGAATTAAACACAACACACAAAAAGAACATTGTGGGGAATGGGAATACTCAATGAATTATAAAGGTTGCGATAGGGAAGTATGGCAGCCACTATTGTTCCAATGAAATACGTATTTCACATTCTACCCCGACTTAATAGAGAGGAGAGGCATGTGTTTGGCTAACAGAACTTTAACAATGAGAAATGCAGATAAGATTTCTTGTCTCCTACCTTATTTAGTTTATGGCAACAACACAGTACGAAAGAAACAACAAATTTATGTTGAATAGGTGTCTGCTTGTTAGTTGCGGATTTAAACCATACTTGCTGTTATTTAAATAATATGGTGTCGTGCCAGTTCAATGTGTGAAGGAACCACCATCTATCTATACCTCGCTGGACACACACAGTGCTAAGATACATGGCAAGCACTAATAACAGACCGTAGTGTGAAGGAAACCACCTACTATCTATATACCTCGCTGGACACACACTGCGAAGACACATGACAATCACTAGTAAGAGACCGTAGTGTAAAGGAAACCACCCTCTACCAATACATCGCTGGACACACACAGTGCTAAAGACACATGACAATCACTAGTAACAGACCGTAGTGTGAAAGAAACCACCCTCTATCTATACCTCGCTGGACACACACAGTGCTAAAGACACATGACAAGCACTAGTAACAGACCGTGGTGTGAAGGAAAGACACAGTGCTATAAAAACACATGACAAGGACTAGTAACATACCGTAATATGAAGGAAACCACCCTCTATCTATACCTCGCTGGACACACATCGTGCTAAGACACATCACAAGCACTAGTAACAGACCGTAGTGTGAAGGAAAGACACAGTGCTATAAAGACACACGACAAGGACTAGTAACAGACCGTAAGATGAAGGAAACCACCCGCTATCTATACCTCGCTGGACACACACAGTGCTAAGACACATGGCAAGCACTAATAACAGACCGTAGTGTAATGAGAGAAGTGCACAAGCTTACAGTGGCAGGCACTAACACAGATCGGACGTTAATCACATGTTGGTCACCAGTTCAGAGAGTCTCGGGACACAGAAAGTACCCACCAGCCTCCAACCGGCAGAAAAGGGGGTATAATAATTCAGGGTTAGACCGTCATTTATGTACTATGTTTAAGGTTACAGTTAGGTTACAGTTAGGTTTGATACTAACGCTTAATCAGAAATAATATTTTACGTTTTGTCTTAAATGACGGACTATTCAGAGAATTGTAATAATCAGCCACCTTTTTGTATATTGACAATAGTGGTGGAATGGTGCTGACTATGCACTTGGGATATAAGCTTATTCTGGGATGTTCCGTACCACGATCAAAGCAAGACCCGGTGTATCAGTATCATCTGACGATTGAATCCCTTCTGCCGTAAACATGCCTGGAAGGAACGGACCGTTACAGAATTGCGCGACACCTGTTTGGAATCTCTGCGGTTTTAAATAAAGTTACTTTGAAGTATTAACGATTAAAATAGTGGGGAAAATTCTTTGAGGAACAAAAATAGAAAGAGCACACCCTGATCCAATCATTATCACTCTTGGAAGAGTTTCAAAGCGTCAAGACAATTGACAAAATTTCATGCAGCATGGTTAAATCCATAGACAACTGATGACTTTCATGTTCTGAATGTGTGCGAGACTATAAAAGAATTACCATGACGTAAAGCTCTCTATATAAACTCTGGGTCAAATGAATCAGTTTTTAAGATTTTTTACGAAATAGTCCTTTACTAAAAGAGAAATAATTATATTATATTTATCTAACAAAGTTCACATAAAGACCACAAACGAGATTATTTTGCCCTCTTTTAACTTTCTGCAGAGGTTGTAATTGAGGTTTCACCTCAAGATCAGATGGATATCTATGCTATTTAAAATTTGTCACCCAGGATATGTAAAATATTTATATAACATTTTCTGACTTTTTGCAGGCGCCCAATTTTCACCCGAGGATGAGAACAAGAGGACTCGTACTGCTTATACTCGAGGACAGCTTTTAGAATTGGAAAAAGAGTTTCACTTCAATAAGTATATATCCAGACCTCGGCGAATAGAGCTCGCAGCAATGTTGAATCTTACAGAAAGACACATTAAAATCTGGTTTCAAAACCGGCGAATGAAATGGAAGAAAGACGAAGCTAAACGACGACCGCGCCTCCTGGCGTCGAATGGAAGCAGCATCAATCCAGACAGCCCTTCTGAAATAGATATCAAAGACACAGAGTTGAGTTTGTGTGTTAAAAGTGAGAGCAGTGAGAGTTTGATGACGTCAGAGGAGAGATCATGTCGCTCTGACGTGGACATAACGCCTGGCAGTGACTCTTCCAAAGAAAATGCCCATTCTCCTAATAATAATGTTTCATCGCCCACTTCTAATAATCTCTCTCCCACACCTCATTCACCTGCCTTCAATTCCACTTAAACTCACACACCTGTAATTCAGGTGACTGCTTTGTGTGGTCGACGTTTCTAGTGATCACAAAGACATTCCTAGACAACGGTTGTCTGGCGAAGATGAGGTGATAATGCTCGATATTTCCTTCTTATAATTGGTGGAATTATGATGACTTTGCCAGTTTACCAGCACGATAACTTGATATTGTGTTGTTAAAATTAGATTATTTAGTAAGATCTGAAAAACCATACCAGAGCTTAACTGACTTTGTAGGTTGTTGACAGGTCCACCGTAATAGAAAAATTGTTATACATCATCCAGGGCCCTATGAAAGTCATTAGTGGGACCCTTTCTGAAACCTGGGGCAATTTCTGTATGAAGAAATTTATATCCACCACGCGAAATTGTCATTCACATATTCACGTAATCACATATTATTTTGTTTGCCTTGCTCAAGGAACACTCTCGTATTTTTTCACGGTTGGCTAGTGGGTCCATACTCAGTGGGCTGGTTGTTGAATAAAAATAGTTGAGGAGTCGTTACGGATTGTCACCAAGAGATTTTCAGAACGACACTCTCTAGATACTGTCCAACACAAAAAACTTTTGGGATCCACGAGTGGTTCAACGTGACACTATCTGGATACTACACAAAGAACTTTGGTGATCCACGAGTGGTTCAACAGGACACTTTCTGGATACTGTCTTACACAAAGAACTTTGGTGATCCACGAGTGGTTCAACAGGACACTATCTGGATACTGTCTTACACAAAGAACTTTGGTGATCCACCAGTGATTCAACAGGACACTATCAGGATACTGTCTTACACAAAGAACGTTGGTGACCCACGAGTGGTTTAACAAGACACTATCAGGATACTGTCTTACACAAAGAACTTTGGTGATCCACGAGTGGTTTAACAGGACACTATCTAGACACTGACCTACACAAACAACTTTTGGGATTCAAGAGTGATCCAATTTGAAGACACTCTCTAGATATTGCGGTACACAAACAACTTTGGTGACCCAAGAGTGATACACTTTGTAGATACAGATACATTAGAGGCCGTTTTATGTCATTATTTGAGAGCGACCAATTGACTGTCTGCCTCGAGGATGATTTCTAATCGTTCTTCAGAAGAGAATAAAAGAAGTTGTTTGTTGAATGTGAACAACTTAATAACGGGCTCCTACAGTGTTCATTTAATTTTTGTTAGTGTTCATATCGAACTTTTGTTCATACCATTGTCTCATTAAAAACCATATTAGATTAAATCGTATGTCTTAGTTTTCCATATTATTTTCAGATTGCCATTTGATTATTGGAGTTCTGTCCTCAGCATTGGTACTTCACGAACAAAGTTAGATTCGGACGATCAAAATAAAATAGAACACGAATAAGTCAATCAGATACGACTTTACTTCGCGGCGACATCATAACTGTCCGCAGATGTTCAGCCGTCGGCTGATTAACGACGACCAGAAATAGAACTATAGAATTTAGGCGAGATAACAGCTCACTTCTTGCAAGAATTAAACCGACATAACCAGTAGCTTTTCACTGCAGTTGGGCTAATCCCTTCTCCCTAAAATCTTCTCACGCGAATTGATTCGAGATAATCACTCGCTTCTCCCTAGAATCTTCTCACCAAAAATTTGCCGAGATAACTACTCGCTTCTCCTTAGAATCTTCTCACGAGAATTGAACAGAGATAATCGCTTCTCCCTAGAATCTTCTCACGAGAACTGAGCATAGATAATCGTTTCTCCCTAGAATCTTCTCAACAGGACACTCGCTTTCGTCATAAATTAGATGATTCTATTACACGAACACGTCCGTGGATTCCAAAGGTTCATTATTGTAACTGATATGAGCTGGGATCGCCAAACTGCAGCTCAGCCATGCTTGTTTTGGAACTGTACAGACGCCATTGCAAGTTGTAAAATAAAATAGTCCGCTTAAGTTGTAACATTTTATTGCGTGAATTTGATCAATGAATAGATATGAAGGACATATGAAACAAATATCACATAGCTGTATTACACTTTAATGTATTCCTTTATGGGATAAAACCGCTTCTCCCTAGAATCTTCACGAGATCTAAGCAAAGATAATCGCTTCTCCCTAGAATATTCACGAGATCTAAGCAAAGATAATCGCTTCTCCCTAGAATCTTCTCATGAGAATTGTGCACAGATAATAACTCGCTTCTTACTAGAATTCAGCTCACTTAATCAGTAGCTTACCTCTAGGATTGAAAAGAGACAACTCAACAAACTTCCTTTGCATATCGATAGGTTTTCACTATAGCATTGAACCGAGATCGCTTCTCTTTATAATCCTCTCATGATAATTGAGCAGAGATAATGGCTTCTTCCAATGAGAATGTCGCTTCTCATGAAATTAAACAGCAATCGTTATTATCGTATTGAACGGAGATAATCACTCGATACTTAGCAATAAACGATTACATTCAATTAGTTCAAAGTTGGCACGAGAACAAATAAGTCAATCAACTTTAACAAAGACACACGGTCATTTGTATTCGTATATGGTTTAGATTTGGTTCTATTGGTAAGCATTGAGCACTACCGAATTCTGAAAAGGTGGAGCCAGATTAAAATTACAATGTAGAAAAGTGTTTTATGACTGAGCCTATAACTGATCAAATTAAAAAAACGAAATTAAAATTTCGCAAATGTCAATTTTTTTAAAAAGAAAAGATGATTTTGAACAAAACACGAAGAAAAATAATTTTTTCTTTCGAGTTCTGTCTAGAAAGATCAATACCTGTCACATGAAGTCATGCAAGCCCGGGTTTGAATACAGCGTTTAAACTCCCCGATTAAAACAGTCCGATCTAACAGCTCGAAATAATTCCTGATTTACAGTGAGCTGGTGATCTATTAAAGCTAGGAGGTGACAAGTAATAGCAACGATATATAGAAATATAATAGCGATAAAGAAGAGTGACTGAAGTAGATTAAAATTTATAGTGTTCACCCCAGTCGTTAGCGAAACGGACATTGAGAGCCGGTAATCCCGCTACTCAAAGCTTTTCTACGTAACGCTAAGATAGCAAGCCGAGGCGGATCAACCACTGCAACTGATAAGATACGCATGTAGAGTGACGACAATTCAAAACAAATTAATTTCCCTGGCAAATGACTTCAGTTTCATGTTTAAACACACCGGTAGATTTCCCCCTGTTTCGTGTCAAAAGGGTGAGTTAAAGTAAGCTAAATTAAAAGCACGTTACAGTGTTGGTGGGTAAAGTGGGTGAACTATTTGACAAGCCGTCGGTACCACCTGATGGCCCTGTCTACTCTTAACAGACACGTCTCTAGAAGTTCCACTACGTTATCAGCAATTCATATGTTTTAACGTATGGTTTAAAACAATTATAATTACAGGTATAGTCTGAAAACCCTAGTCCGATGCTGATAATTGATGCAGGTGATACTTATCAATGTGGAGCAGAGATAATCACTGGAGTCTATCTGTAAATTCGATTTGATAAATTAATTTGATAAAGTGATTGGGATGTGTACATATATCGATTCTATTACATTTAGATTGTATTACATTACCGTGAGCTGCAATATTTAATAGCGCATGGAATCTTTTGATATTAAAAGAAAGCCGTTACATTTTATTACGTTGTAATACATTACCGTTAACGTGAATATTTGGATTTTAGAAACCTAATAGTGCATGAAATTTTTTGATTAAAAAGAACTGTTTCTTCTGATGTGTATATGTAAAACAAACGATGCACACTGCCCATACCGTACATTAATTTCAACCCAAACAAGTTTATGTTCAGAAAACGAGCACTTAGAATTGTATTTCTTTTGGCCTGCAAAGACACAACACAGAATAGATAAAAACATATTAAATATGATCAAATCGGTATATATATATAAATATATTTTTGAAGTGGTCCAAGTTAATGTAGTGGTCTGGATTGGAGGTCCATGCGAGGTGGTTAGTGGTTTTGGGCTGTGTATTAAACCATAAGTGGAATCTAAATTTGAAGGTTTAAAACTATGAGAAAATAATAACACTGAAAATTATAATGAAGTAGTTTTCTAAACAAATATATTTTATTCATAACAAATAATAAATTGTCAGCTGAAGTTAATTTGGTTTCATTGCAGCACACAGTTGGTTTAAACATAAAAGTTATTACCAGAAACATGTACAATTGTGTAATGATAAATTGCTCACATAGAAATTCCTGTATTTCATCTATTGAAGGTTTTGTACATGGACTGCCAGCTACAAAATCGTCTCTGATTCTCAACATCAGGTCCTCCACAATCACTTGATTAACTATACTTAATAAGAGTAATACAAGTTCAGTGGATTTAACTTGTAGGAGACAGTAAAAGATAACATTACAACAGCCAGAAATTCAATTCAAAGAACAAGTTTTTTCATTCCTTCAGTCACAATTGTTAAACTCCCCCAGACAAAAATACTTCAGAGTTGATAAATTATGATACATGTATATGTATTAGAAATCAACCAGTTGAGAGAATAAATATCCTTAATTATAAGGATTCAATGCCTTCAGGCTTTGAACAGATTTGTTTATTTTTCTAGATTGAGGGTCCAATCAAATGGTTTCCACCAATCCGCAAACTGCAACACTTTTTTCCTTTGATCATCAAAGTTCTCCTTTACTGGCTTTCTCCACAGCCTTGGTTCAACGTCCATCATTCCACCCACCACTTCCTGTGGGAAAACAATTCACAAATAATTGAATTCAAATGAGCTACATTATTAAAACTAGCTACACTGACACAACCATAAAATGTGAGAGCACCAGGGCAACAGGAAGCTTCCTACAACCACTCGCTTTATTATATTGTACTGGATCCTGGCTCATGCTGTCATACACATCAGGTGCTTAACACACATTGTTAGTTACAAAGAAATTTTCTACAATTGCACACAACAGACAAATAATTTAAGTAATTCAAATAAAACTGATCTGGAACATTAAGCTTTATAAATGGAATATGACGTAATATTATTTTATCCACCTAAGGATGTAGTTGGCACTGGACAAATAGACCATGTACGGGTATAGAAACAAAATAATAGTAGAAATTTGAATAAATACTTGTTTTTAATAGTAGATAGAACCAGACCTGCCAACCCTAGAAGAAATTTATATGTAACAAATTTGTTTTTAGGATAATTTTCTTGCCATTTTGTGTATTTTTGTGTTACAGCATAGCATGATAGCACATAATAATAATTTATGTGTGTATTTTGATGCCCTTTTGGTGTATTTAACATAAATTATGTGTACAAAATATTCCAGAATACACCGGGTAGGCATTTCTGTATAACCAACTAAAACCCAACAAAACAATAGATTTAAATGTATAAACAACATGTATGTGTTAAAATATTACAGATATCTCTGCTGAAAAAACATATTTTCGTTTTTGTATTTTAATAGTTAATCAAGCGAACAAATATTAACCCAAAACTTACTTTTCCAAAATAGGTGGTAAATATTTGTTCATCCTCTATAACATGAGCAAAGCCACCCTGGAGACCAAAGTCTACCGAGAAGTATGGGAAGCCTTTAGGAATCTACAAAACCAGTAAACAGAAGAGTATTTAATAAGTTTTGCAATTTTGTAATAATATTTTTAAAGTTTAAATAATTTGGTGATTTCTGCTATTCTTCCCGTTTTCTATCAGGTTGATACATACATGTAAGGCCAATGAATGCAGGGGCAAATACAGCTTTTTAATTTGGGCACCCTTTCTACTAACAAATCGACCGCAACGTGGGAGGCGAGCCTGGGACGGGCGAGCCTGGGATGGGCGAGCGGGGGGATGGTCTGGAAGGGGGGTGTTCCCCCTTCCACTGTTTAGGAAATTTTTTAAATCAGCTGTTGCAGGAGGGGCTATTTTAGACAATCTGATACAAATTTAAGTAAATCCAAAGTAAACTTGACTGTTTTATTGCGCTGTG
>JAQQZZ010091688.1:0-17646 GCA_030265115.1 Mopalia vespertina
CCCACAAGGGTAAGGGCGGCAGAGAGAATGATGGACTCGATACCATTCAGTCTAAGCTCTTTTGTCAGGAAAACACGTTTTTTGATACTTAATGTGTTTACCACAATTTCAATTTGCGGGAAGCCTATTTATCGATATACACTGGTGCTACGATTGCGATAAAAAAGTTAATCATAAGTAAATTTTATTGTAGATAAAGAAAATTGTGCTTGACTCTAACGGAATATGTAATAAAAAAATGATATATAACTAGATTTTTGATAGATGTTCACCTTCGTGGTCACAATAATCCGTGTGTATGACGTCGACTTGCTTCCAACATTGAACAGAAACAAAGTCAGACACAAAATGTGAACTGCTATATATAAATTTTATATTGGAGAAACACTATTGGTGTGCATCCAGCGCCATGGATATTCTCCAAAGCTTATTGCGCATTATGATATCCAGAGGGTTGTAGGAATACTAATAGAAATTGTCGCTTTTAAACCTCGAGAGCTCATTGGTGAATATTTATGATTATTTATAATATTGGTTGCAATCATTTTAACTGTATCAAGCATGAACTTTCTTATAAGCACACGAATAAAAAAACTTGGCGAAATCTACAAGCTTTTGCCCAAGGAGTTTGTGCATAAGCAAATGTTTCTTCTGTGACATCATCCATATGTGGACGTATTTGTGAATATTTGTGTGTCTAACCAAACAGGGTCAATCTACATTTATATAGGACAGTGTGCTATATTTCCCGGGAAGTATTTAGACAAAAGCAGGGCAAGGGGTAAGATTGAATTTATTTTGGGTAACAGTATAGTGTATGCAAACGTTAAGTCACTTGAAAAGGAATTCTCGATCAGCAATAGACAATGCAGGATCTGGGTCCTCTTGGTGTATTCCTATCATTCCACTTACATTGAACAGGTAGCTATGAATGAAATATGACAAGGTGCTAAATGAACCTGGTCTGTCCCTTGATGCGAAAATATAGAAACCCATCTAGAGGGAGGATATCCTGTGCTCTGGATGTGGACAAAAACAGTAACTTAAAAAAAAACAGCACAAAAACAACATACCTTGGCCAGACTATTGTGGACATATCATTGATTTGTATCCATAACTTAAATTTTTGAAGATAATACGTTGTTTGTAAATATATATACTGCGTTTAAAAATCCAAAAAAATGCCATGGCAACTTAAACTGCCAGTGAAAAAAGGACTCACTACAACAACAACAACAGCAACAACAACATCTTCTCAGTAACTTTGAAGGTGTTATTATTTGTCATCATGCGCTTTGTTAATATATATATATATTCAATTTGAAAATCCGACAAAACTTATAAATGACAGTGAAATAAGGACTCACTACAACAACAACATCTTCTCAGTTCTCAGTAACTTTGAAGGAAATGCCAACATCTTAAGTTTACTGGGGGATTAGCTATATTGTCAAGGCCTTCCGTATGACATTCGTACAAGTGTCACGACTTATACAAGGCAGTTTGCGTCGGACATAACTGTCGAACGGCTAGTTTAGTTAATAAAATTAGGATCCTATTTGAATGCACTTCTGTCAGTGTTTTTCTTGCGTCCAGAAAACAATGTTGCAAACAAGGAGCTGTTTTTGTTGTCACCAAAGGCATGACTCTCAGAGAAGAATCGGCGATTGCCTTGCTGGAAGAGGCAGAGCGATCGGTCCGTACTTCGGGACCCCATCGTCCGCAAGGAGACAACGAGAAATTCAAAAACTCCCCGTAGTTCTAAGAGCCTTCTTATGTTAGGGCGGCAAAATTTAGACCCAAAACAAACTATGGCGAAACAAAAATTGCTCGTTATTTTCAAGCTATGCCACCATGTTTGGTTAAGACAATGCCGAGAAAAAAGTACTAGCATATTTCAGAGAGATTAAAAGAGTAAAAAACAGAGTAGGAGATTAGTGGAAACGATATATAAACTGAAACTAAGATATTCCATTGAATGCAATGAACAGATATCCTATAAAATAAATGAATTCCGATCAAAATTCAATTCAGGACATCTTAAGTTAAAAGTTTAGCCTTTTGTTTTCATAAATAGTGGCAGGCTGTGTTGTGGAACTTTGATGACATCAATAGGATATCAAAAAAAAGCAAAAAACAAATCGGAAACATAACAAATAATTTTTTTTTTGCTTTCTTGACTTTACCCCATTCTTTGCGTTTGTCAACATGGCTTAGATTGCATTTTCGTTATTTTGGGATGACAGTTTCTTAGTTTGAACAGATTCTAGTTCAGAAAAATTTGCAGGTTGAAACCCGTCCGGGAATCGAACCCTCGACCCTCAGAGTTAGGCACCGAATCTAAGGGTCGTGGGTTCGATTTCGGACGGGTTTCCACCCTTTTTTAAAATAAACAAAATAGCAAACTGAAATTATCCTATCAAATTTGGCTTATTGCGCGAACCTATAAAATACCGGTTACAAAGAATCATAGCGTACAGCTGGGATTTACTAGCCGACCTGTCCAAACCAAATAAAACACATACGTGAACTAGGGGGTTACCTCGTTGTATACATTCTATCTTTTACATCTCCACCCAATATGAAAGTCTACAAGAAGCCAGACGAAAATTCCTAAATTGGGTGATAATTCTTGATCAATCTGTTCTAGAATTACTTTTATCTTTTATTGTTTAACCGGAAGTCTATGCCAGTCTAAATGGGACAGATCTGTGTATTCGGAGATTAGCAGTGTAGTCGGTAGCGTGAAGATGAGTTCTGTAGAGGCGAGCATCTGGTGACGGCCTCCGTGTCACAGACTATTGATTCACTCCATTCTGTAGCGTATGGAAACACCTAATTAATTTGAGCTGATTTTTTATTTTGATTTGTCTAGTGTTTCATGACATACTGAAATAGAGGTCACTTAAACGATAATGGTTGGGGTTAATTGAATTGGAAAGGGAAGGATAGGGCAAACGGGGGAGACCAGATAAAAAATCCCTTCCGCAAGACACTAAAAAAAAAGAAGATATTTTCATCTGAATTGTTTGTTTGACTTGTGTTTTACGTCGGTTTTTAAGTTTATTGTACTCATAGGACCGTGTTCTAAAAAGAATGGCAAGGTAAACCAGCCTAGATGTTACGTCATATAATCCATCCTTAAATCAAACAGTAAGTATTAATGGAATATACCGACAATTCTCAAAGGTTCGATAACTGTTATTACAAAAATCAGAAACGCCGATGTTGATATTCGTTGAATAATCATGCATGTCCCTTGTCCTGCTTCTCAGATAACAAGTTGTCGTCGTAGAGGATCGTAGCTTAACTTCAATTTCAGCTGTTTACCACGAACGTGTCCGAATGAGTTGCGCAGGGTTAGGTCGTTTTGACACAAACAATGTATTTACCCTTCAGATGCGCTAACGTGAGACCGGCACTGTCAACTTCCTCGCTCTTTCAAGATAACCTTTCTCAAGGTACACTGTAAATTGTAGATGTTTCTCTCCGTAAGAACGTGTGAAGAGTTCAGGGAATTCCGTCGCGAAATTAAGCTAAAATGTATTTTGTAAATACTTAGAAAATATATTGAATTCAACTTAGAAAATCGTAGACTTAGACTTGGAACACTTGTAAGGATCCCAGGGGGAGGTGTCCGCTGGGACATATTGCAGTATTTATTTAATGCGGAGACAAGTGCCTCTATGTACATTTCCAAATCTAATCTGGATACGTACCACACCCATACTTAATTTTTTTTCTGCACTCCGTGAATGAAAAACATATATGCTACTTGTGAAATGAAAATATTTGATAATTTAAGGTTTTTGTTCATCGATCGCAATTTTGGGGGTAAAATTAACAAAATTTTGCCAAGACTGCAAAGATATATATGCCTTTATTATATTTTCCGTGTGTTTTGATGATTTTGGCGTTCCAAGTGTTCCACGCAAATACAAAAACTGGACATTTTCTGTACGCACGCCCTCTAGCGGTCGATTGGATGTCACACCCGTAGACACCGTGTATGTTTAAAGTTGGGGAAAGCAGACAAATATTATGTCTCAGCTGACAACGTCTTTTTCCTTTTACTGTACATCTGTTAGATCCTTAGATATCTATAAAATATGATAAAAAATTTCGGAATTTGATCCCCAGTGACCGCGAACTAGGAGTTTACTTGCCATATAAAGGATTTAGGTCAACAGGCCATGTAGTAAACCCACTGGCGACAAACACGTCATAAAAGCCAGACTTGGTGGGAAAACGGATATCAAATTCTTTTCATATCTAAGACTAAATATATATTAATCGATGAGACAGAGTTGGAAATTTTCGACGAATGAAACATTCACTGCTGGCAGATTGTTAATGTCGTAGTTTTATTATTTGTAAGAAAGAAAGCCCTACTGATATTGAAATGAAGATAAGCTAGGTAGGCCTACAAGTAAGATAAAATTTTATCTTGTGTTTGAAACAAGACAACATTAACTAGCGGGTAACTATTTTAGTCAACAAAACAGAAACTCAAACCTAAAATTATACTCCTATTTTTAATCTTTCTAATAAAGTGGAAAGTCAAACTGTAAAAGACCTACACATTAAAAAGCTTAGCCTCACTAAGGAAATGGTAAAAAAAAAGGTATGAAACAGCAGTTTGACAACAACAACACCAACGTCAATCTACACAATACGGTGCTAGCAAGATAAACACTTTTAAACAAATTGGTGTCTTATAAATTAAGTGCATTAAACATGACAGACGGTAAGACAACAGCGTAGGAATTCGATCAATGTAACCTAAAACTCGTGATCAAGTTATTTGATGTCGGATTGTTTGCGTAACGTAATTGTCCCACGGAAGTGGAGCTTTCAATTCGTATGTATTGTCTCCTCAAAGTCTATATTGACCAAATCACTGAGCATTTTTGCTGAAAACGACCAGAAAAGGGACTTGCTTATAATTCACCAACTCTTTTCGTCCAGCGTATCACTGAGCTTACCGTCCGGATATATATTTTTGTCATGGTTAGTTTGTCTGTTTCTTCATTACAATAACCCATAACAAGGTGATTTATTGACACAGCTTATAATGGATGACTTATACACGTTTTCCACCCAGTATTCTGTTTACTACTTTTGTATATTGAGAATGTAGAGAAAGAAGTGTGCTCGACTCCTCCAGTTCCATCTCGGGTGTCCGGGCAGCAGGGACAGCAATTACAGATGCTCACGGCAGACCGATCATCACCACCGAAAAAGAGGCTACGAATCTTTCTCAACGGGACGCACTGACAAAGGGACACTAAAGTCGCGTCTTTTCATAGAGAAATTATACAAAATGTGTTTTATTGTCCGGGCTATTCGTGACTAAATACATACATTTCCCAGAAAATTGATCCCACTGACACAGGGATGTCGATTAATTAAAACCGACGAATGATATCATGTTCTAGATAAATTTCCAAATAGATCTCCAACTCGAGTTGTTATAGGTAACCTACAGACACCTATATATGTAACAAGTGAGAGACCAAAAGAAGGTACAACTTTTTCATGTTTTAAAACTTAAAAAACGAAACCACACCCAGGGAAGGTTAAAGTTTGTGTGTTTGTTTGATTGGGGTTAAACGCCATACTTAAGGGTATTTCACTTACATGTCGGCGAGCCAGCCCAATGTGTGAAGGAGACCACCCTTACAGCCACTGACAACAAACAAAGACAAGACAGGACAAATACAAGACAATCAAAGGACGCAATACAAAAACTGCTCAACCGTTCAACGGCCCGGTTTGAATTGTTTTATTTTGGTCGGATGTTGATATGCAAAGATTACATTTTCACGTCAAGTGTGTCCTCTGCTATTTCGGTTAGCCTATTTTGGAATTGAAGCACATCACTACAGCGATTAAGTCATCATGCCATTGCCCATCTTCGAATCAACACTGTTAAATTTGTTTCGTTATCTTTGGATAAAAGCATCTTCGTAGGAAGCGATAATACGGCGAAACATGTGCAGGCTTTTGTTACTTACTCGTCCTTAGACAAACTCCACCGTATAAGATATGATGTTTTATATCGTCAACACGAACTAATTAAAATATTATTTTTCAAGATTTATCCCAAAACCAATTATTTAGAACCAAAATCGATTAAGTGATTGATTTTCATTTGATATTTACAGCGTTGAATTATGACGTCTCAGAATGAAGTATATGAAATAACGAATTCTTCATTATTGTATTCGTATGTAACAAGTCAGAAACCAAAAGTAAGACAAACGTTTCCAACTGTTCCAACTTAAAAAAACGAAACCATATTCAGAGAAGGTTAACGTTGTCCCTTAGCCCTGAGAGCACCAAGGCAACAGGAAGCTCCCTCCCAACCCTACGCTAGAAGGTTAAAGAGTTGGGAAGGGACGATCCATGTTGTCTAGCCAAATAGGTGGAATTATGACTTGCAAATGTCCTGTTAGATTAAAAAATATCCCGAACAAACACTTATCAGATCTGTTCAACGAAATCAATAGTTTCAAATGTGCTTCTTCGGCGATAATTCCGTAGCAATATAACAGATATATCATAGTTGAGAAGTTCCCGGAGGGTGGGTAAATTTGTCAATATTTATTTTCACATCCTATTATACGTTTTAATACAAGCGAAGTGGACAGTAAGAGAATATTTAAGACGCACGTTTTCAAATGGTCAGGACAAGCGGTCAGTTTACCTGAATACCCATGAACTTTGACGTTTGTTTTCTTGGTTTGTTCAAAAACAGAGCACAGCTGCCCAGTGGCCAGCATTGCAGGCACGTCAGGGAAGCATGCAAAATTTGTCTAAGCAATATGCCCAGTATGCTTTGTCTATATGTAAAATATGCTAAACCAATACATACAATGTGTAAAACCAATATGTAAAATACTCATAAGAAATACTTCAAATATATAAAAACATTATGTGAAATATGAATGATCAGTGAAATATAGCATATTGAATTTAAACACGTGAAGATGTTTCTCATAAAAATAAAGTTCCCGTCAGGCTGATATATATACATTAGTGTCTATATCATTTATGTTTTGTTTACGTTGCAGCTTTTTTCAAATACATTCCCAGGCAGCCATTTTGTTTCAATATATGTTCACACAAACGACAAAGGATGCTGTTTTGTAATCAGCAGTTTTGAGGATACGTCTACTTGCATATTTTTGCGATTTATATTTTGCGGAATTAAATCTATAATTTTCGTAAATTAGATCTTCAACATATATATGAACTCATCGTTCCTAGCAATAGTTTTATTTTGAATTACCCTGCATTGCAACATTCATAGACGTCCTTTGACAATCGGGAAATCGGAATTTGTGGACTTCTTCAACATGTACATGCCAAAAGTGCCCATCATCAACACTGCTATGAGCTGCTATGACGCAGTCAAGACCGGAATTATTAAAAAATATGACTAAAATAATCAAGCTAATACTGATAATTATTTTTGTTTTATTTAAGGCGATATGCTTTATGCTATTCGTCTGATTTTGGCGAAAATGAAGGAAATGGCTACTGATTCACTGACTTCAAAGCTCGAGAGAACCCTCTGTTGCCCTGGTGCTGTCGGAAATATAAGGATAACGAGTATCCCGTCTGTTTGTGATGTCTGGTGTCTTTGTTTGTTGCCTCTTGCGCCGAGGTTGGTTTCTGTAACCAATGGGACTGGAAATGTGCTATGTGAGTGGAATAACCAAAAGTATGGCACTAAAGTCGAATTATAGAAACAAATAAATGAAACGAAGGAAATTCATATGATCTCGTCTTCGAGAAATGATGTTTTTTGTATATAAATCCAAGATAAATCTGTAGACAACCAACATGTATTGCAAGAAGAAGGGTCTAGATAAAGTCTTCGTCTGTCTTAGTAGTTCTTACTACACTACACTAAATAAAGAAAAGATGGGAGGATACACAAGTATTTCGTAATTCACAATGCTCCTCGTCTGCACCCAAAGCCTCAATAGCAACAGTGCCCAACAAGGGCGTATAGTATGAACCGGTCTCGTGTTTTATGCGATTTCACTTATGATAAATGAAATTATTATATTTCGAATAAATCAAGAGAGCAAAATTTGCTTGCCTCCACTGCGATTCGAACCCGGGACTTTTGGGTTACAGGCTCAACACCGACTGAGCTACAGAGGCTCACGGCAGAATGAGTCCCGACTTCTAACCCAGTGGAGACGACGATTTTCTCTTAAATCATTATATATATCCATTATAAGTTACTTATTCATGTTGATGTTAAAGTCGAAGCTGTTTTAAACGCGGAGACATGTCCGCTGTAAATCACACCAAGAAACGTGTCTTTCAAGACCAGCTAACACGTGCATTGTTTTCTTATATATAAATCCATCAAAGATTTTCATTTTTAAATGTACTTTTTCCTTTCATCGTCTTTATCATTTTCGACATTCGATCTTACATCTCGGAGAATCTTAGTCCACAATCTTCCAAAACAAAACAACACCTTAGAGAATTATTAGTCAAGCCCTATGATAATAGCACATTTTATTTAATGTTGCCGTGAAAATAGGAGGCTTTTGTGACACCTTATATTGAAATCACCAGCTTATTTGATTATTCCCAAGGCCAGAGATCAGGAAGAGTGCTTTGAATAAATACAGTTTGATATGCAGTCGTTTACTAGAAATGTGCCGCAATATTTGAAGATAAACGATTTGTGATAAAAGAATTTTGCAAAACGCGCCATCTCTCCATGGAGTTTTTGATGACATTGGGTCCCTGTGACAACGAATCTGTTGTCGTGTTAGACATAGGGGTGACAGCCAAACAAAATCTTAAGGGCGATTTAGTTTGAGTTAGCACCTTGTCTTCAGGCGGGAATCAGAGCATATTTACTTTGGGACACACGGGGAATAGAAAGAGAGAAATAGGACAAGAAATGCCACATAAATGGGGTGGGGAAGGGGTGAGGGGAGGCTAGTACGGGAGAGAAATGTTTTACCTTGGTATCTAGGATTATTCTACTCGCCCAATGGCGTTCTAACTAACAGAAAAACCATCGACAAAACCAGTCAGTAACATATATGATAAGATACCAGGGCAAAAAACTTGATGCAAAAAAAATATATATTACACAATTGTGAAAATTGGTTCCAGTTCATCAAAACCTTTCGAAACGTCTTCAGAAGCAACAGTGATCTTTTCGGGCAAATCCGAGATAGACATATCTGTCTCAATTCGAACAATTACAATAACCACGCAGCTTTGACAAGGCCCAACTCCATTGTGTAATACGAACATTAAAGGCAATTTCATGTAAATTAACACAGACCGGCTATCGGTTTAAAATTCCGTCTGATGCATCAAAATATGAGGTATCTTCGGATGTTTTACAATTCTTTTTTTTTTGTTGAAACTCTCTTGATCATTCCTCTGATCCGTTTGCTTTGCACCTTGCGGCCAGGGTTTCACAATAGATGCAAGTAGAAGGCCAAGCCGCTTTTCTCGATCAGCGGTAAGGGGGACGTGCTTCAAGATCTTTACGGGGCACAGAGACAAAATCTACCCTCACCTCGATAGCATCCTGCCCTGAGCTAAGAACGGAAGCCTTGGCACGTCCCTTAATGCAATGAGAGCTTCGAACAGCCAATGCTTCAAGCTGGGATACGGGCGACAATGCATTTGTTACAGTAGAGGAACAGATATAGGTGAGTGCCACAGCAACTTATTCCAGCCGCAACAACGGTAGGATTATGGCCATTATCGTACATATAAAAACAACTCCCGAAAGGGGAAATGGGGATGATACAGTATAGCCGCTAATCAACGTACGTATTTTTTGCGGGAGATAACAAATTCTCAAACTTAGCACCCAGATGGCAAAGCGAGCGCCACCTTGATGGAAATATACTTAATCTGCTGTTAATAGCAATGTAAGCTCAAGGCATCAGCGATGCAATAACTAACGTGTAGGAAGGCGGTGCTAAAGACAACGTTGACCTTGATTTCTAATTTGGCTGACAATAAGCCGGAGTCTAGCAGAAAATATCATTTTACGCCAATGCCCGTCATTAGAAAATGACATTGGAAAACGCTTGCTCTGAAATTTGTATCTTAAGTGGAACAATGTTTGAGATTGATTACTCGCTTGGTTGGTTGGTTGTTCGATGTTAAACACGGTGTTAGACGGTATTTTAGTTAAATATGACTGGCGTGTATATTCCAGCATAAGTTGACACTGGTACAACCATAAACATGTTCAAAATTTTTCTCTCCATCTTGTGCTACACAAACTGCCCTCAGCCAGAGGCCATAATGGTTATCAACTATATTTAGACAAATATCCACGCCAACTGGCAGTTTCGAGTAGCTAGCATTGGCAAGTTCTTAGGGTAGTCACGTTCAATGTAAGCTAAGATAGCTTTGTGGAAGTGGGCCTCCATGTCTCTACTTGTATACTACATTACCAATCACTGTACATCATAACCGTCAGGAGACGCTTTGGCACAGTCATTTATGAATGGACTACAGCTCTCCCTTACATGAAATTCACATAAAACAGTTCCGGGTCGCCACTTTTTTTATTTTTCACCTTATATTCTGAATATGTATTCTAATTTACAGCTATACTACAGGGTTAATACACACATGGTTTGCTCGCCAGGGCCCAGTTGCTCGGAACACTTTTACATTTAATCCACTATTAGATGACGTCACGATATGCTGAGGTATATCTGTAACCTGGTGTAAGCGATTTAATCTGGTATTAGCGGCTTATCGCGTTTCGAGCAACTGGCCCCAGAGCAATAACGTTTTGACAAGCCACTCCATCGGACGAAACCAATGGGTCTGTTCCTTATTTTCACAATGGCCAAACTGAACTAAATGGAAATGCCGAGAATTCTGTAACAGTTGTATACACGATCAAACTCTTAGATCAGATGTAACACTATACAGAAATCTGAAAAAAGCAAACAACAAGCACCCCGCTAACCGTTACGGTACACATCACATCCGTGACGAAAAAAGTAGACTTAACGAGAATTAAAGAAATGTGTGGTTGTATCCAATAAGAATGTGTCATTTAGACTGTTGAATGCTGTAACGTTGTTTAGCCGACTAGACTTGGAATAGAGATAATGTATCCGAGGAACTTAGATTTAACCAAGGTCGTTCGATCGTCAAACCAGGCAATGGAATGCTTTCCAGGCTAATATTAACCGTAATTACATTGGGATCAATGGGCCATGGCTTAATTAAACAACGTTTAACAAGGTTAAATTACATGTTTAAGGCTGTATGAAGGGAACATATGCTTGTATAGCCTACGCACGTCTAAAGGTAGCATTTAATGACCAATGTTACGCGCATGACCGAAAAAATTAAACAGTGATATGTTGGTATTTAACACCGTGTTTGGCGGTACCTTACTTATATGGCAGGGCTCGCGGCCGTCGTTAAGTGGTAAGCGTTCGAGGTACCATTCACTGGTTCAAATCCTTCTATTTACATCAGGTATAAGGGAGACACCCGAAGTGACTCCGGTGACTCCGGCAATCGCGGATTTGGTTTATAAGAGATTTCTGCTCGGTTCCCAGCGTAAGTAAGGCAAATTGAGAAGAGAACAATTCGTGTTCATTTAAGTGAAGTGCCCTTGACCACAACGTTAACCCCACATCAAACAAACAAACAAACTTGTACCAAAAACACACACCTTCTAACGGTTGAAGCTTTACAAAAGTTAAAGTAGGCCTGCTTAATATACAACAGGGAGCTGCCTTAGAGTGCTTAAAATTTAGGGAGTTGGCGATAGCAATACGTGAATACCATGAACGATATAAAGGGGTAAAAACGTACAAATGAAAGATAGCCTTTACGAAGTCATAAAATAGGGTATCCTAAGTTGGTGTAAAGTGTGTATTACGTACATAAGGTGCAGCCACATAATGCTATTGTTCTTTTTACTCTAATTACAATTGATAATATTCCATTATATATCCATTCAATAAATATTTTACAGCTTCAGTTTTCTAAAACGTAAGATTTTCCGTGAGCGCCAACGAATCTTATTTTTCACGTATATCAACTGTGTTGAAAATCAGCGACATTTGAAGGGCGCTCTATTTTATCAATGACATGAATCCGTTGAATCAACTCAACACCCAACACAACCTAGAAAAAAAATCCAAGTGAACGTATTGACGAAGGGCTGCGTCGTAGAGACAATGCCCTTTTTGGAGGACGACACTCCGCTTCAGGAAATTAAGTTGCCTCTTAATCACGGCCAAATGTTTGAGACAATTAGACTAACATCAACACTTCTTTGTTTCCTTGGCTTAATTACGTGATCTTGATTCTGTTCGTATTACATCATAGGCAAACACAAACACACTCGTTCTAGAGGCTAAATGTTTTACAGCTGAAGACGTGGCGTAACAAGCGCTCAACAAGAATGTCCTAACTGGCAAACAAGCAATAACGTTATTTTTACTACTTTTTGACTTTAATGGAGTTAGTTTTTACATCGAAATTGTATTACTCAATAAAGTAAAAAGTATTGCCCTTACGAAATAATTCGTTTTGGTCATCTACTAATTCGATAGTGTGTCTCAAATACCGTCCATTCCACAATGAACATAAGCTTTCGTTATGACTATTAACTACGTGCCTTTTTCATTGGCGTAATTCGGCTAAGGGAATAAGCCCATGAAATGATGTAAAGTTTCAGGGAGTTGTGGAATCAGTCAATGGGGGTATTGACCACAATGACATATCATTTAAGCAAGACGGTATTGTTGCATCATGCGTACTAAGTAGTGCTAATTTGAGCAATCAAATTCACGTTTTGAGTTAAAGTAACATCATATATATTCTTCCAGCGACAAATCCTTGTTTATATTGTGGAAAGCAAGAAATAAGATGTTAATTTTAAAACATATCGGCCAAAATATGACATTCATGCTGCCTATTTTTTAATTTAGATATTCAACGTACTTTAGAAAATACTTTTCATAACCGTACAAGGGAACTTGAACTCTGAATGAAAGGTTTGCTCATTTATATCACAGACTCGACACAAATAAACATATAAAAGGCATGCGGTAAGGACTTACCATTCGTCCACCGCAATATAACTCATTATCGTTGTAATTCACTGGGTTATCGAATCCAAATCTCCACATGCTGTTTCTGGCCGGTGGATCTATTAAGCGCCCATGTCCGAATGTCTGCCTTGGGCAGGTAACCACAAAAATCCAAACACTAACCAATAATACTGGCAAGGAATACCGTCTTTTACTCTGTTGCTCCATTTATGCGAAAATAAAAACAGCCGTCAGCCAAACAAGTTTGTTTCAGTATTTTAACAAATATATGTCAGACACAAATGATCAGGGAATTCTTGTCTTTCAGCTGCGAACAGTTCCCATCTGTTCTACCGGTACACTTAAAGAATTCTCAGCGTAATAGACAGTTGCAGGATGCAATAAATAATTACATTTAATAAGAATTTACTACCAGCTAAATTTATTATCCAATTTCCTGAACAGAATGCGCTCACCGGGTGGTAGGAGGTGTCGATGAAGAGTCGTAAGGTGCCCTAGCTTATGAACAATATTCAACCCTTCACACCTGTTGCAATAGTCTCGTCACTAGATAAACGTGCTTCAAAGCTTGTCTCCTGTTATGATTATGACAGTCAGTGTTGTGCAATCCCAGCTTTTATATAACACAGAAAGAAATTGATCCAGCACGCCCCAAGATAAGTAAGCTGTGATAATCCGAATCAGCAACTAGTGGTTCGAGTATAACGAACACCCAAAGATGTATGTCCTATTTTGCTGACTTGGACCAGCGGAATAAGTGAACCGGGCCAATAAAAGATGTTATGGACCGGCGATTGGCGAATCAGAATACAGCGCTTAGCATGCGCCTTCGTTGAAGTCTCAAACACTTCTGAAGCTGTGACAGGCAAATGGGTCGGTTTTCACCCTCTAGTCTCTGAAGCACCATTTAAACAATATGCTTAATACTTCAGAGGCTGTTGATGTTTGCCGAGAGTCAGCCATCTTTGTTTACCATGAATACAAGCGATCCAATGCTATGCCTCGATCGCGCAGCGTAACTCAGCGGATTTTCAACATCTATGAATTTCACATCTTACAAAGATTTGAATACGCAACCACAAAGATGAAGTCTTACACAACTGCGGTAAGAACTTCAAACAGACGTCACAGATGGCAGCAGACATGTCTGTTGAAATTATGTGAGATATTCAATTGAGGACCAAGCTCTTAAACTACAACAATTGTGAATTAAAAGAACCGCTCTAAAAAGCTGTTCAACATTAAAAAACACGGACACGTGGAATGAGAAACCAAATACTTGTGAATGAAAATTTTTAACAAGCGGAGTCTGACTTTGTTTGCGAAGATTTCGACTATGCCTTCGGAAATAAAAACAATCTTAAGTGTGCCAGTTTATTAAAAATTTAATAAAGACCTGGGATCGCATCTTCCGCGTTTTGTGAGTTTGCTCATCAAACGGGAGTCAATTCTTGTATTTTCATTTTCATTGTCTTTTTAGGGCTCGCTGTTTATGGGGGAGGGGTGGGAGATGTACGCATTTTCCGCTTTGTTAATGGTCCGAATGATTCATGATGTGTTGAAGATGTCGTGCCATTGTATTTATAGACACGCAACCACATCTGTCAAATCGATTTGCAATTAGTTGATTGTCATACAATTAGACCCTGCTTGGGTAGAATCACTTGCTTTTAGATTTGTAAGAAATTTGTGGACCGTCTAGCTCTTGACTTAGTTATTTTTGATTTATTGATTTATTGATAATTCTTGATTGATTGATTGATTGATTCGTTGATTGATTGATTGATTAATCGATCGATTTGTCTGTTTGTTTGTCAGATGGATGGCTCGTTGGTTGGTTGACCGTTTGGCTGGCTGGTTGATTTATTGATTGATTGCTTTATTTATTTATTTATTTATTTATTTATTTATTTATTTATTTATTTATCTATTCATTTATTTATTTATTTATTTATTTATTTATTTATTTATTTATTTATTTATTTATTTAATTATTTATTTATTTATTTATTTAGGGTGGCCCTTTCCAGTGTGGAAAACGTTTCCACATTTGTTTGAGATTGATTGAATACAATTTCCTTTTATATATGTTTGCGGTGTGCTGCAAAGAAGGGCTTTAGCTCCGTTTTTATTTGAAATAATTACGTTGCGTATTCTCAGCTTCTCAAGGTATATATGATGTGCAAGAGTAACACCCTTTGTTACAAGATCAGTGATTTTTTGGAGTATAGTTGACGTCTTAAGGCCTTCTGATAGACGATTTTGGAATTTCACTGCAAATTCTAAATACTTGCAATAATATAACATAAATAAAGTAAGCCGGCAAAATCTAAAAGGTGAGGCGTTAAAAAAATAAGAAGAAAGAAAAACGGCTTCTGCAAAAACAGAAGTCAAGTTTAAAAGATCAGAAAGCCTTGGCAGAAGGCGACAAAGTCTTTGAGATAAAGCCTCGATAATTTGAAACAGGAAACAAAGGGTTGGCAAAATTGATAGAGGCCGAGTGAAAGATTTGATTTTTAACGCTACGCTCAAACCCAGAGCCTACGTCTGCTGGCGACAAGACTTCTGCAAGCTGTAATAGCCGTCTATTCGATATTTTGGGATATCGCTCAGTGAGGATGGGTACTGTAGGTTAATACATGTAAGGAATTCAAAGCCAATAAGGTTGCGGTAATTCGGTAATTCCAAACTGTCAAATGTGAAGTGTTTGACTACGTTGGAAAATTCGCATGACCGTAAAATGAGGCACAGCTTTTAAAAATATGTCTAACATGCTGGACAATACCATATGTTTCACCGGTATTATAGAAAACCCACTAAGACGAGCAGGTTTCCGCCACGAAGGTCCACTATAAACTCCATCTGCAGCCTTATTTTATCTAAATTAAAGCAATTAATGTCCGAAGCAATGTATACTGACGGTCTTATATTCATATCTATGTTGTTGATTTGACGGGTGTATGATTTAAGCGATGCGCCTGGGTGGGCCCACATTGGCTACACTTTCCGACTCTATTCTGGCACATAGTACCGCCGTACTTGTCCTGTCCGTATATGGTAAGATCAGCAGAAATGATTATTAGTATAAACTAATATTTTCTGGATAACCACTTTTTTGTGATAGAATATAACCTTTCGGAATATAAGTATTGTAATTAGGTGTAAATTAATACTACCCCTTTATTCCAACTCCGTGCTATGCGATACTGTAAAGCTATCTCTTATACAAATATTCGTAATAAACAGATGCATCTTGGGGGCACTGGTTCTTGGTATAGTCTTTGTCAGCCTATTGGGAACAGTAAACATTGAATTACAGGCGATGAGCGGTGACAAACTTTGACACACAAGTGATTATTACATATACAGCAAATTAGTACTATTTTAGTGTATGCTGTTGCCACCATTCAGTGAAGAGGGGTTGACATTATCTCTTGCAAGAGTTTCGACATATGACGTAATGACCACAGCAGGGCATTTATACGTGAAATAACGAGGTCGCTTGGCCACCGGGTAAGGCAATCTGTCCATCCTATTACCTTGTTTACAAACAATATAATTTTACAACCATTATAGTTTTGAATCTTTAGCATACAGTTGATTTACAATTGTTTACTAACTTTTATATCATAACCTACAGTATGATATGTTACATATTAAAATTTGCTGATTGACTAAATATTGGCGTAAAGCGATGACGCCATTCTACAAAGGGACGCCACTTCAGCTTCAGTGTTTGAAGAAAATTCGTATTGGTTCCTGTCGTGAGCCTCGATAATACACTTTATTGATTGTTCAGATTCGCACAAAAGCACCAATAAATGGGCATTGGAGTTGTTACTAGATAGAGACTCCAATGGTTTGATTCGATGTGGAAATGAACCAAACTACTGCGCATTGAATAGCTGGATGCCTATACTTCTCCTCATGAGGTTTGTCTGGTCGATCTTGAATTAAAAGCAAAGAATCAACAAAATTTATGAAGAGTTATTTTCGTTAAGACACTGCCAAGGTGTGACATTCAGGAAGATTATGAATTCAAGGTTATTAATTTTATCATATCAGTTTTCCCCCAAGCCTCACTTGACTCTTTGACGAGGGATTTTCGAAGTGTGGCAATCAGATTCCAAACTGTTATGATGGATCTTTTATAAATCCCATGGAATCCGCAAGCAAGAGCTTGGGTGGTTCTTTATCAAAGACACCCTTGTGTTAAATGGGTTTGATTTCTGCAAGACGTTCAGGTCAACGAGTAAGCCGTGAACTAAACTGCTATTTAATGGAGGGATCCTTTTTTGAGGCAATTGTATTGTTTCTAAAAGGTCTAAAGTCTTGCCATACTTGGGTAGCTTTACGAGAGGCTTCATTCACTAGAGTACGGGATTTAAGTTTGATGCACTTCTCTAGGGGCAATGATGCACTTTTCAAGGGTACACTGTTAGAAGAATCTGGTCGAAACGACCAGCAAAAACCTGGTCACCCGCGACCAGCAAAAACCTGGTTCACTCGTGACCAACCAGGAAAAAGCTGGTCACATTTTTGA
>JAQQZZ010091698.1:0-17642 GCA_030265115.1 Mopalia vespertina
TACCTAGTATGACAGTTTTACAAATAAAAAGGTTGAGCCATGTGTGTATCAAGAGGGACAAAATAAACATATATAAAAAGGAAGCATCTATTTCTTTACATAGGTTAGATTCAAATTTAAGGAGTAGATTTGTGCCCATGTAGCAGGACAAATTAATAGATTTTGAAATGATGTGCAGTAAGTAGCACAGGGCTGTTATAAGGTGGAATATTGGCATAAGATACAAGACATATTGGAGGCACTACTTAGTGACATTGGGGTAGGCCAGGTTAGATTCTAAATTAACTTGGACCAATGACGATAGGACAACTTGCTTTACAAGTTACAGATGTAATAATTCATGATGGTTCACTGTGAAAAATAAAACAGTGAGGGGTTGTGTACACCGACAAAAATGTAGTTTGAGTGGACCTGTCCACTATTATAAAAAAAAAAGAAAAAAAAAAGGGCTATCCATACTTAATTAATAATTAAATAGATTAAAATTAAGTTTTAAGTGAAGTAGTCTTACAACAACAGTGCATTATAACCTAATAGTACAGAGTTAGTATAATCAAATGAGATAACCTAATTGTACAATATACGAAGTGACATTTAATATAATACTATTGGGTTGGTTTATTTTAACGACATATATGAGCAAGGCACTGTGATAAAATAATACTGGTGAGGGCTTATCCATACTTTATGAAAATGGAAAATAATATATCACAATTAAAAGATAATAACCAGAATAAGCCTGTCCAATATCATAATTGACAGTACATTGTAACCTAATAGTACCGACGGAATATCATCAAACATAATATCGACAAAAAAAATACAATATAGGGAGTATCATTCAATATAATAATGAGTTGCTTTATTTTTAGCCATAATATAATACTATTGGGTTGGTTTATTTTAACCACATACATGAACAAAGCACTGAGATAAAATAATACTGATGAGGGCTTATCCATACTTTATGAGAATCAAAAATAATATTTCAAAATTGAAGATAAGAACTAGAACAGGGCTTGTCCACTATCATACATTGTAACCTAATATTACAGATAGAGTATCATCAAACATGATAATAACTTAATAGACAGTATATGGAGCGCCATTCAAAATAATAATGAGTTGGTTAAGTATGACATTTAAATCTATGCCCTTAAAATTCCGCCCCCATGTATCAGTCTTATCCCATGCACTAAGTGTGTAGACGCAGGTTTGATTGTTACGCTTCAGGGGCCCGTTCTACGAAAGGGCGTAAGTCTGCGACTTGGCGCAAATTGCGACAGCTTTGTAGAATGAGCCCCTGGTCGTTGCTATGCCTAGCACATTTGATTAAAACCGGAAGCGGGCTAACCTCCATGTCTTACGTTTCCCACTCTGCGTTAGAAAGCTAGATGGTACTTGATGGTTACAAAATGTGCCTAGCATTCTTTGTGCATTACCGCTTAGTCTAAAATGGTTAGAATGAGGTAAGATGAAAGACTCACAGTGGGATAAAATGGCACTATTCTTTCGTGTATTAAACTTAGAAAATTTCCATGTAATTTTTTAAAAAGTGTGTTGCATTTTCCCGTTGTTTTAAACTTCAATTTGTGTGTGACTTTATTGCAATGGTATTGAATGCAAAAACTTTTCAACCAGCTTTCAGCTTGGCAACTTTTAGTACATTTCTGTCTTGGGGTTTTTCAAGTAAGGTCCCACTTATACTGCCGGGATAGAGAGCCACATGTTACCCTGTTGCTCTCAGAGTTAAGGGGCAATATAAACCGGATCTGTTTGTGATGTCCTTGTATTACGTCCGGTGATTGTCCTGTCTTGTCTTTATCTGTTGCTAGAGGCGTCCCTCAGGGAATTGTATTTTCCCTCCTTCATCGTTAAGGCCCATTAACAATAGGATGTTTTGGGGGTTAGAACAATCACAGTTAAACTTTTCTCTTATGACATGCAGGACATTTACAGACTCAAAGATTGACAATTTTCAAACATGTCTCATCGTACGTCACCTTCCCCATTATATTTGCAAAGTACGGAAGCTCATCTGGACGACATAGACATTTATGTTTATATTTTGTTACATTGTTAGTGTCCACCTAGGTGAAAACTCCAGGGATAGCCTACTGTCTTAGTGTCCACCTCGGTGAATCTGGTGAAACCTCCAGGGTTTCATTTGTGGTGTTCACCTAGGTGAACTAAGGTCCGTTGGGGTACAATTAAGGTCTATTGGGGGTACTTTTTAGATTTTAAAATAATTTGAAAATCATTTCAAAGTCTATTGGGGTATATTTTAGGGTATACTGAGGTATACTGGGGACTATTGGGGGTAATTCGTGGGACCGCTCCAGATTTACATTGGTTTGCATTTAGATAAAAAGTTCTCACCTAGTCGGAAAATAAAAATGAACCTCCAGTGCTAAAAAATCCAAACCTATAACGATTTGTGCGTTTGATTGGATTTTAACGGCGTACTTAGACAATTTCACTCAAATTTCGGTGTGCCAGCCTAATGGGTGAAGGAAACCACCATCGACGCCACTGGCAACAAACAAAGACAAGACAGGACAATCACAGGGCGTAATTAAACAGATCGGCTTCATGTTGCCCCTTGGCACTGGGAGCACCAGGGCAACAGGAACTGAAGCTCCCTTCCAACCCTCCGCAATCCTATAACGAAGAAAAATACATTCAAAATTAATAATATCAAACTTAGTCGAATTGAAATTTGACGGAACATTTTAATATAGGAAATTAGCTCACAAAATTGATTTAATAACGTATAGTTGTAAGCTGATACACAGAAGATATAGTAAACAGAATGTTGTATATAAAGATGGAACGAAAGTCGACTATAGTTCCTATAAACATGCCGTGTGGTTGATTTTTACCACGTAAGTGAATTTAGAGGGATTGTACTGGGACACAGAAGCTAACTGACACAGATAAAAGTTCAGGTAGCAGACAGTGCTGTGGGCTCATTCAATGGACCTGGTCGTTTAAAGTAGGTCCCTGTCTTTACATACGTGTGTACATAAACTGAACGGATATACATACGACCCGGAGTCTATTTATATTAAGTTTACCGCTAGCATCGCGTTGACTTTTGCGCGAGAATCATCGTAGAACTGAAGGGAATAAAACTGCTCACCAGAGACTGACTGAAACTACGGTACCCTGTTGGCGGGGACATGATTGACAGTGCGCGTTGAATAGCCAATTGAATACATTTTTGAGAACTATATCCGACTTAATGACGCATCATACATGTTCAAGGACTTTTCGTGGATAACGTTAGACAGTGTTATTTTGCTGTCTACATGTGCTTAAGTCGCAATCCGTACTATCATGGATAAACACTCAGCTAAAGTTACATAGGCTATGACAGGTACCTTGGTCAACCGCCTTGTCAGGAATAGGGATTATTAGAAGTTTGGAACCAGTACAGCGTGTGTGATGGCAACATAGTACTACGAACAATATACGCTAAGAGTAACCTGGTACTACGAGCAACGTTATCTTACAACCACTACACTGATGGGGTCGAACTGACGGACGTTTGAGCCGTTTGGTTCTGTTCCCGGGTTCTAGCATTGGATTATAGGTAGGTAATATTGTCATCCGAGCAAACAGATTATTTAAATTTCCACTTAAAACTTTCACAAAGTAGAGTAGGCCTATATGGTGACAACTCAAAAAAATAATTTTCGGTTAAGTGAAGATGGTTTAAATAAGCCGAATATATAGTTAACATGAATTGTTCATCGTTATTTGGAGTTGCCTCAGATTAAAGGCATATCTATCTTGACAGTTTCAGATGTCGGGACACTAAATTTGACAGAGCTGGCGAGCCCAAGGCCAAACTCCTTGGTGGGCCCCCAAAATTAAAGAAAGTTTGGCATGACAGTAGCCAATATATCTAGTGGGCCCCAGATACCCGTAGGCCATATGCCAATGGCCTACTATATGCGTATTGGTAAATCCGGTCCGGTTTCTTTTGATCTCTGCAAATAAAATAAATTAGTTGGCAGAATGTGGATGCATTGTGGATCATCATTCAAATTGTCGTTAGCTCGCTGCTGTGATACTGTATCATATGTAGCATATTTTAAAGTTTTAAATAATTTTAAAATATTAAGTCTTTTATTAACTACTGGTTGTACACGTTCGAAATGTGATAACATCGTCATTATAATTTATTTCATTTAAAAAAAATGGTGTGTAGATTGGGCAAATAATGATTTGTTCTGTAGCCGATCATGCTGTTATTGCTTATATGTATTTTGTTGTTTGTTTTTGCTGTAAATCGTTCGTTTGTATACTGGTGTGATTTCCCGTCGTGTCTGTTTTTTTGTAACGTTCTGTCGCTCAGTTTTATTAACTCTGTCTCACATTGCCATTGTCAATATTGTCAAAGTTGATATTTTCCGGTTGTTCTCGTACTGTAATTAAACAAATCTCGACTCAGGAGACTACGCTATATAATATTGTTGTGGCGCACATCATTGAATTGAATGGGGCTGCTACTGTCAGAGAAATTCATACTACGTAAGGAGGAATAGTAGTAGAAGAATTGTGACGGTGAGTCATCGTAATTTAACAGCATTAGTTACTGAAAACCTACATTGGCGATGATGAAAGGACGGGGTCACATAATCAGAATTTAAGAAATGTTTGCAAAGATTTTGCAAAACGGGTCAAACAATATTCGTCGTCAATAAAAATTAAATTGACCTAGTTTTATATTTTATTTATCATCTTACATACTACATTGGGCATATATACCCCAGCGGAAGTGAATTAAAATAATTGTCCTAAAACGTTTACAAGATCTGCTCATTATATTTTGCGACACCATGCGCCAGTTTATCAAGCAACAGTCGCTTTGCCTTTCTTTTCAATTAGGCAAAAATGCAATATGACCAGACATTAGTGCGACCGTGTCGTGACCCATCTGTGCTAGACTGTCGTAGAACATAATGATCAGCTTTATTTATGTACTCATGAGTTATATTTATGTAGTCTATACATCATGGGTTGTATTTATGTAGTCTACACATCATGAGTTGTATGTATGTATGTATGTATGTATGTATGTAGCATACACATCATGAGTTGTATTTATGTAGTATACGCATCAAGAGTTGTATTTATGTAGTATGTACATCATGAGTTGTATTTATGTAGTATACGCATCATGAGTTGTATTTATGTAGTATACACATCACGAGTTGTATTTATGTAGTATACACATCATGAGTTGTATTTATGTAGTATACACATCATGAGTTGTATTTATGTAGTATACACATTATGAGTTGTATTTATGTAGTATACACATCATGAGTTGTATTTATGTAGTATACAGATCATGAGTGGTATGTGTGTAGTATACACACCATGATTTATATTTATGTAGTATACACATCATGAGTTGTATTTATGTAGTATACACATCATGAGTTGTACTTATGTAATATACACATCATGAGTTGTATTTATGTAGTATACACTTCGTGAGTTGTATTTATGTAGTATACAGTACACATACCTAGTCTATGTATTCCAAATATCATATATACGTAATTTGTCGAAAAAGCAAAATGCCAAACACGTTGTCCGTTTTCAAAGCACTTTAAAGCTACTTAAAACAGTGAAATGGTGTAAAAAAAATTAGCTTTTAAATGAGTCATGGTTTATGAGGAGATAACTTTTAAAAACATTTTTTTTGACGAATCTTCCTTCCAGGTACGCGTCGTGATATAAATCCTAATCTAAATCTTACTTGGTTATATAGGGCCTATTGGGGTCTAGAGAAAGCCAGCTCCGCCATGATGTACGACTGATATCGTTATGTGTATAATTGTTACACTCATGATGACCTGCCGATTATAAACTGACTGAACGGATATCTAACAATATTTGATTAAAACCGCCGTCATCTTACCTCCATGTCATTCCGTATAGACCGCTTGGTCATAAACCAATGCCATTTTGAATGTAGTAATATTCGGTAAATCATCACAAATTGTTCGGTCTTCATTCGGCTAATTACACCTGGACTATGTAATGATGTCGTACAGCTGCAGAACGATGCAATTCTGTTTAAAGCTACTAACAAATTTAATTGTGCTTAATTAAAAAAATTGTTCCATTTTATATTGACCCACATTACACATTTACACATTTTTAAGCTGCTGGATTTTCCCATAGTTAAGAATAGAGAACCGCCTCGTGACTTCCTGGATAGAATAATGCAAAAATATGAAATAGGCCGTTACGCTTTTATGAATACTAGTAGCTTTTATAATTGAATTGAATTGAAACTTTATTCGCTTAAGCACAATTTATGCTTCTCGCGTTTTGGTTACAAAGAGCAGAAGTACACAATTATATACATTGAAAAGATAATATGATAACAATCAATTGACATTTAAGTCAATATATATTGCGTCAGAACGATATAGTTACCATTGGTTACGTCTCGCCATTGCCGGTCTGATATATTTATCTGTGTGGCAAAGGGCAATTTTTTGAAAGCGTGGACAATAACAGTATAAGCTTGTATACACTAGGGTTTCTCCAATAATATTTAGGTACAAACAGAGTTCTCTGAGATCATGGTATGATGTGTTTATGTAAATGTTTACAATTTTGAGTGACCAATGAGAGAGCAGGCGGTTGTTTGAGTTAAGGTAACGCCTATGTAAATAATGTAACATAGGTAACCAATTAGAATTGACCATTAGAGATTAGCTTTTTTACGGTGGGGGATCGAAACGTGTTTTAATGAAGCTAGAAGGTAAGAGTAAGGAGATAATCTAGAGCAGTCTAAGAGAGTCGAGCGAAAGAGGGTATAGGAAAGAGAACTGAAGAAAAGAACTAGAGAAAGAAATTGAATGAAGAATTGAACAAGGATAGTAAGAAGGGAATAGAGAATTTGTCCATACAAATAAGTATAATGAGTAAAAGTAAGTTATAGAATTGTAACACTTATAGTCGTCATCTCTCTCAAAGGACTGTAAGTATTATTTGTTTATTATAATTTTTCTTGAGCAAGTAAAACTTTATTCAATCCACCGAGAATATTTTGTGTTACGTGATAAGATTTAATTGATCCTTAATCGACACACTGCAACTCTGGGTATTTAGATTAATACGGATAATCATAGTATAGATAATATTCCTAGATAATCACAAATTACGAACTAGTCTAAAGGGTATTTCGTAACAATCAACAAACGCATGCAGGACAGATAAACATAAAATAGAACTCGTCCGAACTAAATGTTATTTCACTCACATGACGGATTGCCAGAGCAAGGAAACCACCCTCGACACCACTGGAAATAAACAAAACCAAGACCCATCAATCACAGGACGTAGTACAAAAACATCACAAACAGATAGGCTTCAGTTAAGCTATGGGTGCACCAGGGCAACAGGAAGCACCCTGCACCCACTTGCCATTTATCCCGCGCCCGTGGCTTAGTGGTTAGCGTGTCTGCTTACTAATTCTACTTCGATGTACAGTCCACGACTTCGAGTCTGCCTGTCAACCATCAGGTATATGTGTTAGGGCGCTATCCTTTGAGTGAAACGCGGATTATTGCAAGTGTCAAATATTGGCTTAGTATTGTAAAAATATGCTATAGCGAGTTTAGTGGTTAGCGAGTCCGCTTACTAATCCTACTTCGATGTACCGTCCACGGGTTCAAGTCCGCCTGTCGACCATCAGGTATATGTGTGTCACACGATATGGCTCTGGCAATCGCAGGGGTGGTATTTACGTGGATTGCTCTCAGTTTTCCACCGTATTAAAGCAAGGAACAGTATAAAGTGGACAATCTGTAAAAGAAATATCCTTAAGTACGACGTTAAACCCCAATCAAACAAACAAACAAACATAATCGATGCACAAATTCAACCCTTTGGGAACCGTTGCTGCCGTATTCTATTTTTAACATGTGTGTTGATGTTTGTAGTCGACATAGGGCAATTCGGCATTGAACATTCTTAACCAACTATAGACAAGAAATGAAAAGGAATGAAAAGAGAAATCACCATTTAAATATTTATGGAGATTCTAAGTTCTAATGCGAGTTTTGGATAAAACGATTTTTTACTCTTTTAAACATAACACTTCCGGGCAAAAGCCACACGTGCCAAAAAACAGACTTTTTAACCGGTCCCCCAACAACAGACACCAATTTACACACCCTCGTTGGGGCCGAACTAGATAAACTGTTATAAACGCTCACTATGCGGATTTGTTTGTTTGTTTGATTGGGGTTTAACGTCGTACTCAAGGGTATTTCACTTATATGACGACGGATTGTCCACTTCACACTTCCTTGCCTAATTACGGTGGAAAGCTGGGAGGAAACCTCGTTATAACCACCACCGGGATTGTCGGAGGCACATCGTGTGACCCACTCATATACCTACGGGTGGACAACCGGACTCGATCCTGTGAACAGTACGTCGAAGTAGGATTAGTAAGCGGACTCGCTAACTCACTAACTCACTACGATTATATTATTACTATAATAAACTCTAAACCAATATTTCACACTTGCAATAATCCTTGTGTCATACAAAGGATAGCGCCCTAACTCGCAATATACAGCAGCATTTGGTGCTACCTTATTTACACACAATATTTACAAAATTCTAAATGTACCTTTTCCACTGTTGGACCAGGATGGAAATCCCAGACCTCACACGCATAACCAACGATAACAACTGACATGATATTTTTTAATCACACATTTTCTTGAGTTAAAATTTCATGTGCCTAATACCTTGGATATTAAAACGGAATTCCACGTGTCACGGGAAAACAACTCCCGCTTCCCCTCCCCCTCCTGTCTACATTTCAGAGGACATTATTTAAATCCCCTAGGACAAAAACAATTTCAACAACTGTAGGTAAATAAAAGTTTATAAGAAAGTTGTTGATGAATGATTTTTTGTGTCTTTTACAGAAAAATGTTACACTATGGGCTCGATACGTGTACTAGACTTCGTAATTAACATTATTTTTCATTGTTGCTAATACTTATTACTGTAGGTTTCTTACCGTAGGTTTAGTATTTTAACCCCCACAAATAATAAAGCTCATTTTGACGACCAGTGTCGAACACTGGAGAGTTTCACGGCTGACTGCTTACAGTGTACGCAAACAGAATAATCCTTTCAATATAACTTGCCTGTACTCGCTTGTGGATAATAGGTGACAAGTATACTGGCACATTCCCAAACTGTTTGTTTAAAAAATTATCAATAGCATTGGAAGGCTGACGATAGCTTTTAGGATACTAAACTATCAATTCATATATAAACTCAGTCTCAGATATGACGTGAAAATGTGGCACTAGGTGTCTTGTGATATGATTAGTTTACTGTTATATTTGTTTTAACACCAAGTCCTCACAAGTGCTATTCCATGACGAATGTAGGACCCCCCCCCCGGACATTTATCTCCCCATGGCGTTCCCCCCCTGTCAATTTCCCCCCCCGGATGTTTCCCCCTCCAGGACATCCCCCCCCCGGACGTTTTTCCCCCTCTATTATTAACATTTCATTCAGGGTGACATCAGAAAAGACTAACCCTAAATGTGTGGCCTAGTTGGAAAGAGAGTCGCGTTCGAGCCATCTGGCCTCTTCACAATATGGGTGGTCGGAGTCTCAACTGTCTTCTGTCCCATTAAGTCTCATTTTGCCGGCAGGAATACAAACTTTAATCTGCAGAGCTCTTATTTACCTTATCACTGAAGAAATGCTTTCATTTCAGTTTAGAGAAAGACATTTTCTGGTATCATTAGAAAAGTATTTTTTAACTCCATATTAAATATTTTTATCAATAGTCCTTGAATGATGTGATTATACTGTTGGCTGCACACGAAAGATTGTGCAGCTTGTGATTTCATTATTCCAGCCTAGAGTACATGTATTATTTCAACATACATTGTTTACTGTATTACACTGACACAGGTAAATGGAATAAGGCTCATATGTACAAGACAAAGACTGCACTGGATTATAATAATACACCTGTGGATTTGCTCTGCATGATGTAATAAACATACTTTATAATAAGCGAGACACAGGGGAGTCCTAGAATCACCGGTCTCACTTAAACAACCAGCTACTGTCTAGACAAGCTTTAATCCACAACAAATTCAAAGGGTGACAAAGATCACACATATCATATACAAAATAGATAGTTTATGCTGATTTGGACTGATCTGCTGATATAAATTTAAACAGCAATATAAAATTTCCATGCATTATGCATTTATTTGATATACATAAAATCAAATTAAAAAATACTCAAGTTTGGTACTTTTGTGGATATGTTTGGAAATAGAGATATTGGATGAAATACAATTTATTTGCAAAACTAGTGAATGAGAGAAAAATTACATTTAGAGAAAATAATGTATAGGCCTACCCATATTAATAGAGGGGGAGGACGTCCGGGGGGGGGGAATGTCCTGGAGGGGGAAACATCCGGGGGGGAATTGGCAGGGGGGGCGTCCGGGGGGGTGTCCGTACCCCTCCATGACATGGTCCTCACAAATCAGTGAATGCGAGTAGGTGTGCGTGTGTGTGTGTGTGTGTGATGGTGTGGGTGGGGGTAAGTATTAGACGAAATAAATCCTTAAGTAGACTATTTTTACTTAACACAGAAACTGTTTTTTGTGGAATACGTCAATGCCAACAAAAACACTAAAATAAACAAATAAACAAATAGAGAGAAAATGTTATCTTGTGAAGCTCTGTCTTAATTTGTTAAATTGGAGTAATACTTTGGACTGTTAGGTACATGTAACATGTTTATTGCCGCCTTTGTCTTCCGTCAGGCGGCTTTTCATTACTAAAATAGAGGTCGTTTGGGAGGGAGCTTCATGTTGACTCTGTCCTCGCAGGGCTAAGGGGCAATACGATACCGATCTGTTTGTGGTGCAGAGAGTGGTGTTCACCCATTGGCTCGCACGCCCTCATATGTGTGAAAAATCGAGTACGGCGTTAAAATCATACAAACACAAAATTCCCAGCTGAAATATGACATAACCCCACTGCTAATAAAGCGATATAGGTCATCTTGTAGTTAAATTTACGTTTCTGAGAAAGAGGATTATGCTACCCTCTGCAAATACAATTAGTTTACAGCTGAGAAACCGTGAAAGCTGTTTGTTGAGAATTTTCGCGTCTATATATGAAAGCCTGTATAGTAAAACACAAAATAGAAACCTGATCGGACATGGAGTATGCAATTGTAAAATGAGCAGCCCGAAATAAGGAGGATATAGCCACGGGCCATTCTGACCTATCCCAAAAACGTATAAATCCAACCTGATATGTTTAAAATAATTATCGTTGACAGGTTATGAATTAACAAATAAAAAAGAACAAAAAGTGGGTCACAAATAAAAAGATGCGAAGGCGTACGTTAAGCCAAGAGGCATTATAATTAACAAGTGTATATTGTGCATCCGTCTGTGATACACAGTCAGGTACATTAGGATAAACCGTCGCCGTCTTACCTCCATGATGTAGAGTATAATCGGTTTGGTCATAAACCCAGATAGCTGCAGAGGTGCTTAAACGTCCTAAACTGTATAATTGCCTACTTCGGAGCTTGACGTAGGGCTCAAATCTTCCATTGAATAGGCTTACCGGCTTAATACAGGTTTAATATCCCCATGGAATAAATTATATATCCTTTTACTAGGTATACAGGCCTAAAGAAAGGAAGTTACTAGCCCTTCTGCTAAAATTCCAAGTCTACAGTCAGGTGGAAAAGAGATAAATGGCGGGTTGGCAACCGATACTTGAACAGTATTTCAGTACCTTTAACAAGCTAACAGGCGTTTTCAGGTCGGGTTTGGCATATGAAATGTGTCTTTAATTTCAGTTTATCAAATATTATTGAACAATGCTAATTGAACCCATAGTAGCCGGTAAGTGCAAAAATTTTCAAATTTCACTGTCACGTGCACTGACTCTGTATCTCTAAATAAAGCTACATTGAATGATAGACTATTCTATCATTCAATTAAAATAACATATATGTCAATCTCGGAGGTCCTAGAGGACGCCTATACTCGGCCCCTAAAATGAGTTATATCAATATGTGACGCACTACAGAGCGCCTATATTCGGCCCTTAATAAGCTCTATTAATCTAAGACGTACTTATGGACGCCTATATCCGGCCCCTAAAATGACTTCTATCGATCCATTCTGGTAAAGAACGTCCATATTCCGCCCCTAAAAAAATATATGGCTATCTCTGATGTCCTAGAGAACGCCTATACTCGGCCCCTAAAATGAGTAATATCAATATGTGACGCATCAAAGAGTGCCTATATATTCGGCCTTTAAGGACTCTACCACTAGTCAGGGGTAAAATTGTGACTTTTTTTTTTGCCTTACTGAGATCATCTTTTCATAATCTTGATAATGCAAAAAAAAATTGACCAAAAAATTAAGTATTTTAGAATGTTTTTTTTAGATTTAAGTTATAATGCGTGCCTCAAAGATTATGTGTATCGGAGGGCGGATGGGATTAACGTGATTATCTCACCTGAACTGACTACCTGCTGGCTAGTACAACAAACCAATTAATAAAAGGCCAACAGATCAAAGCATGACCATTGGGGGGGTGTATTTGAACTGAACAGTAGACAAGGAGAACAAATGTTTTATATAAACTACTAATGCCCCCCAAGTAGGACTCCTACTGATAGCCATTAACAAAGGCGTGAACGAAATCATTGATGCCGACGTCACTCAAATTTCAGGGTTAAAACTGTCATTTAAAGACATTTTTTTTTAAATTATGTATTAAAAAAATGAATGCAATAGATAAAACTCTATTTCGCCGTTTCATTCGATTAAAAAAAAATGTTATTTATTAAATTTATTGGTAGTAATTTTAAAAAAATCTGGAGTTCAGTCATTTGCACACATTTTTGCTGTTTTCTCCGCTTTCATTTTTCTTGATTTTTACGTCTTGATTTCGAAGAAATCTCCAACCACCTAAGAAAAATAAGAGATATAAACATAGGTCCATGTTTAATAATAATTTGACGCTTTTGTTTATTTATGCCGTTCTTAAATAAATTGAATCATATTATAACATTATACGTAGAATCTTGAAGTCCTCCGCTTTCTAAATATATGTGGTGTTAATATAACCATCCTTTGGGAATCACCGCAAAAGCCAAGGGAAGATAAGGGTCGCAGTTTTTACTCCTGGCTAGCGGTAGAGTCCTTAATGAGCTCTATCAATTTCAGACGTACTTATGAGCGCCTATATCCGGCCCCTAAAATGACTTCTATCGATATTTGACTTAGTAAAGAACGCCTATATTCGACCCCTAAAATAACACATGGTCGCCTGCGACCAGTAAAAAACCTGGTACAGTCCTGACTGACCAGAAAAAAGCTGGTTGAAATTTTGACCAGCTTTTTTCTGGTCGAAGTGACTATCCACCAGCAAAAAGCTGGTCGAAACCGACCAGCCTTTTTTCTGATCGAATCGACTAGCTTTTTTCTTGTCGGTTTCGACCACAATAAACTGGTCGGTTTCGACTACAATAAAGCTGGTCAGTTGCGACTACAACAAAGCCGGTCGGTTTTAGCCACACTATAAAGCTTTCGGCTTTGACCACCAAAAAGCTGGCTGGTTTTAACCACAAACAAGTTGGGTCGTTTGTAACCAGGAAAAACCGGATCGCTCTTCAAATGCCACTTATACCAGCGACCAGAAAAAACCTGGTAAAAAAAGTGACCAGGTTTTATATGGTTGACCTACTCCTTTGACCACGAAAAACCTGGTCGGGCCTTATATCCGATGATGAGCGACCAGATTTTTTTTTATCAGGTTTTTGCTGGTCAAACGGGATCCGACCAGGGTTTGTCTGGTCGGGGCGACCAGGTTCTTCTAACATTGAACGCTTATATTCGGCCCCTAATGGGCTCTATCAATCTCTGACGTACTTAAGAACGTCTATATTTGGCCCCTAAAATTACTTCTATCGATCTTTGACGTACTAAAGTACGCTTATATTCCTTTCAAAGAACGCCTATATTCGGTTCCCCAAATATGACTTATTTCTATCTCAGACGTACTGAAGTACGCTTATATTCCGCTCCTAAAAGAACTTGCGTCAACATCAGACATACTAAAGTACGCCATATATTTGGCCCCTAAAATGAGTTCTGTGAATCTACGAGGTCCTACAGAACGCCTATACTCGGCCCCTAAAATGAGTTCTTTCTATGTATGCAGTAAAGTATTAGTCTAGTCCTTGGTCATGGTCGCAGTTCAGAAAACAATAACATGAGTGCTCTTACACTTCAGTGAAATAATACATTTATGACTGAACAAAAATCTGAGTAATACTCTTAACCTGCATAAGCTTGCGTCCAGTGTCATTGTACTTGTTTGCGGAACTTTCTTTTTAAATAGTGCCCATTAGTGGGTTATTGTGTTATTTTAGACAGAGGTCAAACTAATAGCCAAGTTACTTAAACTGTGCCAATAGTACATTCGGTTGTCTATATGGCTGTATTGACTTTTAGAACACACAATAAAACTGTTCTCTCTTTGTTTTGACATTTCAGTTAAACCAATCTTTGTGGATGGACCTATTTTGAAACAGCAATGGCCAGCAGGTCTAGAAAAACCCATCAGTTGAAAGCTATAACTCAGGCAAGGGAGAAGCTATGCCGGGTGGCGCTATTGAGGGACGCTGATGTCAGCTGTATTTTCGCTGGAAGAGTCTACATGGGACAACAAGGGAACGAAATTGCCGTGGCCCTAGGACATAACGGATACGTGGTAACTTGTGATATCTTAAAAAAACACGAACTGTGCATTGGTCCGATACAGCGGCACACATCACTCTTGCATCTATTGTGTCAATTTCGTCTGCAGCTTCTACTGTTCTTATTTGAAAAATTGCAAAAGAAATATGGAAATTTTTCAAACATCCCACGCCTTATAAGGCAAGAGCATTTCGGAGAAGTTCTTAAAGTATTATTAACAAGGTTTCAAGGACTTCACAGAGTTCTTGATCATGCTGAGATGACACCTGTAAGTCGCTTGATTCAAAGCATGTCCACACGCGACTGCTTCCTAAACTTGCTGCCAGTATTTGAGAGGCTGGTCAACGTGCGGATAGAAGAAGAACCGAGTCAGGGTGACCAGTTTATTCGCTCCGTCATTGACAAGCTTTGTTTGGTGGACTACCCGACTAGGGGCTGTTGTAGTGACTGCACTTGCGAACAGGAAATATTCACTACCTTGTTAAGAATCAATCGAGACATAAAAACATTTGCATTTCGCTCAGCTGCGAGACATGGGAACTTTCATCTTATGGATATGTTTCTGAAGCTACATTATTCAAACTTCACTCCTTCCTTTATTACGCCTCATGTTGTTTCACATAGGTGTGAACCGAATTCTTCTGAGCCTATCATTGTGTTTATCCTTAAATCATCATTTTGCCGTCGATTTTCAGAAAATCAGTTGGTATACCTCCTGGACAAGTTGGCAAATGTTAACAGAATCGATATCAATGAGCCAGATGCAGATGGATTAAATGCTTTGTATTATGCAGCGAACTTTAAGCTCAGGAGGCCTTTTTATCTGTTGCTAAATCATAACAAGTTTAACGGTGATTGGAGGAACCCAGATGGCGAGTCTCTTGAAGAGTTGTTCTGTTGGTCTGGCCTGGAACAGAATAACCAAGCAGCCATGATCGCCCTACGTAGAAAGACTGGATCTCCAATTGGTTTGACAAATGTCCACCCAAGACGGTTGACTAGCTCCACTGCCGGATCATTTTGTGTTGGAGAGTTAAGTCCTACACTGGATCGAGCACAAAGCACCTCAACATTGGACAGTCAAATAGAGATGGAGACTTTTGAAAAGAGCATTCAGCGAAATTTTGGTCGTCTTTGCAGAGATATGGAACCCGATGGACAGTTGCTTGATGTATTGGTGGAACACGACGTACTGCCGTTGTCCAAACTGGACTCTATCGTGTCCCAGAAAACTCGCCACGAAAAAGTTCGTAAAGTGTTAACCCTTGTGATTCGGTCAGGCAGGAAAGGTCGTTTAGCATTCCTCAAAGGGTTGCACTACTCCCATCAACAGCATCTTTTGGACGCCTTGAAATCCACCTCACCTCAAAGCCTGTCTGGAAGCGTAATGGATATATCAAGACAACAAAACAGCTCTGCAGAAGATGGTACGTTGGAAATGGCGACAAACCCAAGCTTACCAGTAACGGAAGAGATGCCACTTGAATATAACTTAATTCATGCAAACCGATCGATTTCTCGAGAAAACGGAAGTGCAATTAGTGACAGCAGCGATTCATTTTGGGATTATGATGAAGACGATATAGTGTAAAGGTGTAAATTTTTACCCTTAAAATACTTTGGGTTGTTGGCCCGCGGTCGTGTTTTTTTTGTTAGCGTGTCTGACTCCTGATCTTTCTTGGTGTGCAGCTAAGATGATCGAGTCCCCGATTGTACCTGATCGAGATCGAGAGACATGAGGGAGTCACATGCAGTAACTTCCGGTTTTCCACTGTATTTAAGTAATGTAATGTTAGAAGTGGACAAGACGTCAACATATAAGCGAAACACCATTGAGTAGGATGTGAAAACACAATAAAATACTCAAGCTATCGGTTGTTGGGTGACATTGATAATATGACTGACCAATTGATTGGTGTTTTCCACCGTATTCAAGGGTATGTTTTGCTTATTTATATGACAGCAATGATGGAAATTTAATATTCCTCCAGTGCTAAGTGAAGACTGTATAACTGTGTAGGGTATGTGCTGTCCTTAACCCAGGGGGCTATGTTAATATGAAAAAGGTGCGTTGGTTCAATTCCGTTGCTTGCAACAGCTACTAACTTGGGAAGAGTTTTTACGAACACATTTTAATATATTTTGACTGATGAAAGCGGTTTCATTTATTAAACCAGTGTACATTATAATTTAACAGCATTTGATTGACTCAACAATTGTGGTCCTGCGTCTGCAAATGATATGGGTATACAATGTTTACATTGCTGTGACCTACACAGATTCCATCAGGTCATACCAAATTTCTCTCAGTTGTTGAAAAGAGTATTTAATATAACAGCATTATCAAAGTAAAGAGGAACATTTTCTTTTTGAGTAGCATACATGACTCGATATTAAATATATTCATACCAATGATATTATGTAGTTTCAATTCATTCTTCCGCTCGTGAGGATATAACCCCGCCCATTTTGTGTACAATGAGCAATATTGACACTATACACCCTATCGAATCTTATGTTTCTCTCGAAATATTGAATTTTCAAACAGGGTAATACTGTTGCGAATAAGGTAACGGGCATTGGATATGCTCCAATGTGAGAATATAGACACCAATAAGGTCATTCTAAAATATAATCGATTCTACTTCCTACGAGACATTGACTCTACGATAGACCCGGGCCATCTTGTTTGGCATTTCTTTTATTTGCTGGTCTGTGGCATACGTCGCCTCAAATATTGGCGGAAATTAATGCGCGATGGCCTGGCATAGCGTACGAGAGTTGTCTTAGTCTCGTCCACTATAGAAA
>JAQQZZ010091720.1:0-17639 GCA_030265115.1 Mopalia vespertina
TCAAATGTGAATTAACTCAACCAACTCCGTTTGCCTTTCACAACCTGATTTATGAGATACTCCATAAATCCTATTATATTACAGAATACTTAATGCTAGAATGATAATAAAAATGATACATAAAGATACTCTGAAATAACTAAGAAATTATGTAAATTTTTCCTGTTTTGGACTTATTGACGTGGGGCTTTTTGTCCGAGGGCTTTTTGTCCTGGTGCCTTTTGTCCCCTGGACCTTTTGTCCCATGGACCTTTTGTCAGGATACCCGAGTGGGTATAGTACTAGACGTGTTCCAAACACTATTCGCTAACCAATTACACATACACTATATACAACCCTTGTGCACACCCAAACCTTAAACGTATTGCCACTGTATACGTCATATCTTTAATGACGGTCAGACCAGAACTATATTCGTATAGTCATACGCATCATCAGTTTTCGTCTATTTGGTTATCATACCAATGATATTCGTCCATCACGTCTTCAAATCGTCTTTGTCCATTTTAAAACTTTTTCGAATGCTTTCCACAAATATATCTAGACAAAAACGCCAATGTTCCTATCTCTAGTTTCTATAACCATTATATTATGTTGAAGCTCAGACAACATTGTTTTATGTTACCAATTATATCTGGATTGTCTAATCCGTAAAAGAAGGACAAACGACCGTTTTTTCGTTACAGCTTTTTCATTCAACAATAATCGCAACAGAACTTGCAGGAAAAGCGTATTACAGACGAAACGAATTGAAGGCTGAGTGTCAATGTCTCGGGAATTTTATTTACGATATATTGCATTGATGTTTGTTTGTTTGATGATTGTTTTAACGTCGTAATCAAGGGTATTTCACTTACATTTCACTTACTTGTTCCTTGCTTAAGCCTGCCGCACACGAGCGATTCTCCGTCGGCGACTAATTGCAAAGATTTCCCGTCGGCGACAGCTTTTGGCGCATACGGAGCGAGTCGGAGTCGGAGATTCTTCCAAATCTATTGGCCGAAATGTATTGGCTTCTGTTTATAGACTGTAAAACACTATCACTTGATCTGAAATTCTGCTAATTTCACAAGTTTGCGTCAATATTTTCTTGATAAATTATGTCAAAACATAGGACAAGCTCACCAGCATTTGTCAAAAACACTAATTAAGTTTTTTTTCCCCAGGAATCTACCACCTACTTCCAGTTCTATCTAAAAATTGACACAAGTAAACCAGCTGTTTAAAAGAGGAAGGCAGCTAAATATTTAACTGTTAACAAGTAAAAAAGGTTCGTTTTTAAGTTTCCGTTGCAACGGTAAGTCTGATTTTTTACACTATGGAATGAAAGCATTTGATGCTACCAATTGCTGGAAATGATATCGCAAGCATTTCGGCCATGTCATCAGGGTTGATAATTCTTTCAAGTCCGTCAGATGGCTAGTCTAATGCGGTAGATGTAGATATAGACTTACTTGCAGAGTTCAGAATACCCCGATAAACTCCTAATATACAAAACCATCGAACAATCAAAAAACCAGGGTAATGCGCTCTAGCGCGCTGGAACAAAGCAATGGATGATTAAATGTGTAAAAATCATACTTGCTGACCGTTATGAGTCTTGTTAATGACGAGCTATAAAGGCCGGTACAATATGGTATTATATATTGCATTTGAAGTACAACTACCATATACACTCTTAAAGGTCAAAATCGCAAAAATTGTATTCTATAGAGAAAGGCACTCTTTTCGATGGTGTAGTCGATTGCTCTAGATACATGTCGATGACTTTTTAACCACTAACGCTCTCTTTGTTGTCTACCAGATTGGAATCAGACCAAACTTGGGACTTGATGTTTCCAAGTACATAGTTTGAATATGATCAATATAATTATTACAATATTGCCATACCTCAGCCAATCTGTCCTCTAGGGACATGTCTATGTGTGTGGAAATTGTTATCGACTAATACACACTAATCACGGTCATTGTGGATAAAACATGTTTCATTATTCCCTCGTTGTCTGTGTTTTATTGCTATCTCTTGTTCCTGTCTATATCACTATATATATAGTGGTTTGGTCCGGAATTACGGATGTCTATACAAAGGTGATGGAATAACAATATCAAATGATATTAGCCCGAGAGACAGCAGTAATATATGTGTTAACTCCCTACATCATTAGTGTAGCCCTTTGGTTGATTGCCTGGCTTGCGTCTATCCGATATATTTGTCTTCGCCTTCTTTTGGTACAGAAAATGAGAGCTTTAATGTTTATTACCGACATCGATCGAGTAGATTTAGTTAACAATTCGCTGAATAAACATAAGCCGAAATGGATTGGTCAGGGAATCGTCTTACAACCAAATTTATTTAATAACATGTTTTGTGTAGTGGATAACGTGAACAGTAGCAAGGAGGAGGGGTGCGATAAAACGTTATAGTAAGAAAGGATGCTTGTGGAGAAATTTATATATTTGCGTTGATGTGTAACAATCGAATATCATATAGAATAGATACATAGTCGATTTGTTTATTGTAGAGTCTATGTGTTTATTGTATAGTCTATGTGTTTATTGTCTAGTCTATGTGTTTATTGTATAGTCTATGTGTTTATTGTATAGTCTATGTGTTTATGCTAACCTCTGACATAATGGTGTACAGCTTTATAGTCTGAATCACGTGACGTTCATTGTGATCGCACAAATATATTTGATAACTGTTAACCCGATATAACAAATCCGCCTGTTAACGGCCACTGTGTACAGACACAAAATTACATCATGAAATTAATTGAGTTTTATATATAATTTCTACCCCAACCCAATTTCACACATGTTTACCGAGAGGATTCGTTGATTTCTAACCCAATAATACAGAGAACATCAATGTGACTATATTGTTCTGTGGACAAAGATGCAAAGGCATATATAAAGCTTTTAAAGCTAGGCCAAATGTTTGTACAAGTAATCAACCAAGCACAACATTAATCATGTTAATGCACTCTAATGTTTTCCATATCTATTTGACAGGATTACCCTATGTTCGAATGTGTTCCAGGATGCAATCATACTTAATGATATCGTAGTTAAATATGTTTGTTTCCATGGAGATCAGTATCCAGGTACCGGTATTCTGTCTTAATTTGGATGTTTGCGTGACGTCATGTGTCCAACGAGATTTTATGTAATTTGCCGAAGGACAACCCGCAATATTTGCATAAATTTGCCAAATCTCACTTCAAAACACGATGTCCCCTCTGTCATGGAGGTATGACGGCGGCGGTTTCAGTCAAATGTGCAGTCCCAAGAGAATTTCCAATTAGAGTCTTCAAGGGATAGAAAACAGGCCTACGATTGGTTAACCTACCGTTTGCCATATGTTTGTGTCAGGTCATCATCAAGTCATAATGAAATACCAGAGAGCTAATGCACATCTGGTGTCCGTCAGATTGTCAGTTCTTCCGATTAAACAAGAACTCTTGGAATGATAAGGAATGCAGCTAGTTCATCTCGATATGGTTTATTTTCAAAAGTCTTATTAAGATTTCTTTACACTCGAGATACCAGAAACGAACATTTTAATTACAAAGAAAAGTATTTAGTGAGATATATTCGTCTTTGTTAATACCCTTGCATAGGGCCAATGCTGATGTGTTGGGCTTCCAGTATATCAACAACCAACCCCTTACACAAATACACTGTGGTTTATTTAACTTGATTATTATACAATGAAATCCCCGAGCTGACTGCTAGAGTAAATATTAGGCCTGTGGATTATATGGCTTTTCTGCAAATCGCATCAACAGTTTTCAGCAGCCGCGAATTTATATGAAATGGGTTAGAGAAATGGCTGGGGCTCTGAGGGAGATATTGGACAGAATCTGGCATTCATATTTTAGAGACAATTGACATTAAATATGTACATTGCAATAATACAATAATCTCTGCCCTTACATAAAAAATGTATCTGCAATATTCTCACATTTTGGAATCAAATTAGTCACTTGACGTCACCATTAGTCATGAACTAGTTGATTCCGTGCCGCGCGAATCTCTGGAGATATTCATAGACATGTTTTTGCTTCTTCTTCTAAATAACCTGTACAGTAATGGGCCTATATTTCATACCAGAACCAGAAGAGTGCAACTCAGTATTCAGTAGTGTAGGCGGCATTGCTTGCTTTGCCCATGTTATAAGAGATGGTGACGTAGAGTGTAAGTTGTGCGCAGTCGGTTCGCAGAATCGTCTGCCTTGCGCTGGATAGATTTTAGTCGGTAGCTCTCGCCTAGCATCGGTAACTATCGGTGACTAGTCTGAATTTTCACAGTGGTTTTCTGGGAAATTCGTTTGCTGATTGTGAAAATCGTGACCGCCTCCATAGGAGGACACGGACTTGTTCGTAATTTTATTTTATGGTTGTCATGGCTTAGTTCAATCTTATCTATAACTTTGTTGTGATTTATTTCGTATGTATTATTTATTATTGTCATTTTTTAAACGAACACTTCGACATACACAATAAAATAGTTAGATTAAGATGGAAGTCTGGGGTTTTGTTGGAACTATTCTTACAGTCCACGACCACTTGCTATTTTGTCACAGCAAACTCTCATGATGCCACGCGCAATATATTTTCGCAAGTTAGCGCCAGATCAAATCGACTGAGCGAGCAAGTGTTCGATCCAATTCTGCAATTACCTCCCCTGATGGTTCGCCAGTCCGCCACAAGAGGGGTGGCAAGTAGTTGAATAGGCCGATTTCGGACACAATGTCCTACACGCTATTGATATGAGCGTTGCACACTTCTAGTAAATGAACTTTTGGTCATACATGTAACTGGATGCAAGTTTATACATACAGCAGAACTAGCTGCAGAGTTACACAGTGAATAGCCTATTCACTCAGGTGTGTCGTCATGGGACAGGTATACTCAACGATTTTCTATTCTTCTACAATTTCATTTTATTCCTCATTTTGTACAGATGACCAAATATTCCTGTATAGCGATATTACTTATGAATGCATAATTATAATTCAACTTTTGGAAATCATTAATGCGATAATCATAACACTATTTATCGAAAATAGATATTGAAATGTGTGCAATAGATCTTTAACACATTTTCACGCACACCAACGTTGGAAAATAGCCACAAATTGAAAACTAATTAAACCACAATGTTGACCTTAATGTCAAACTTGGGTACAGATCGATCTACATATATAGACGCACCATTAGTGAGTTTTAAACTTCAAATCTATGGAAGTCGAGAAGGAAAATATCTGTTGGTATATACAAAGCGGCATGCCTACTTGCGAGTCTGCGGATTATACCTTCAACATTTTGGTCCTTAAATACATACACGTGATTGGACCGTAGGAGCCACACAACAACTAGAACTGTGGCCACTTTATGAGCAGAGTTTCTCATTATTAGCCAATAGACTATTGGATTTTCATTTACATCTGTACGCTAATTTACATATCCTCTATTACAAATACTTTCTTTGTTCTCTGTAATATAACTACCGCAGATGGTTTAAATAAGTCGAATTATATAGTCAACCTGAATTGTTCATCATTATTTTAGTTGTCACCATACTCTTCTATATGAAACTTATCGGTGGAAATTCAAATACACGGGATATATAAGTGTCATAAATTTGCCTCTCTCCTCTAAAGAACTGTTGCCTACATTCGGTAAGTAGCTCTACTTCTGGACTGTAACAAGCAAATGGAGTTCTTCGTCCCGCCATTATTCTTTGTCATTCCATGAGTTATTATCTTAATGTATTATTAATATATTAATTTTTTTAACTGGTCGGTATAATCGCCACAGATTGTGATTATTGTATAATACTTAAATTTTAATTATTTAAATTACCCTGCATGCATATACTGTGTGACAAATGTGCATGCCTTTTAGCCAAGACCTTGTTTAATAAACATACAAGAAACGAGTTCACGTTTTTCTATCCTCGATACAAAATGATGGGAGAAATATAATGCATTGAGCATCATGTCTAATCGTGTGATAGAGTGCCAGTCGTGTATACATTCATTAGCACAGAGAGCCTGATTTGCGTTGTCGACCATGCATGGAAAGATAGACAAAGGTCACAAAACTAATGAATAAATCTATTTTATCGTTAGCTTTGTACCAGTTCCAAACATCAATTAACGCCTTAGATAAAATGGCCAATGACGTTAACATCGCTGATTTGGTCAATTACCCTTATTGTATATTACATAAGAAGCATTAGCTTCAGCTGTATTCAAATACATGGTGTACGTATTGTCTCTTACTCGGTTACTGCTATTGAATTTAGAAGTCCACAACACCACTATTGTGATGCTGTTGCAAAGCTTTAGGCATTGTTGTTATACTGTTGCAAAACGTCAGACACTATTGTGATACTATTGCTATAGTGTCAAGGGCACGACTTTGTAAAACTAAATATACCTTAAAGCATAGCCCATGCATTATTATGTCCTTTGCTCTAGCATTTAGGCACATTTAATTAATAGCATTTATAGCTTTGTGAAAGTTGTCCATGGTCTTTAATTGCCTTATTTGAATGTATTTAGGAAGAATTACACCCATCGACGACACACATACATTTTTCTGGTAACGGGTCAACTATTGACACTATCGATATTTGGTACAACAAATTTGTAGTCTTAACAAATTACTGGAAGGGGCCTAAATTTCTAATGTTTTTCCAACAATAAGGTATACTAGTTCTTGGTAAGCTTTATTGTGGTAAGAAAACTGGGAGCGTCACGGCCTTCGGTTGGGTCACAGATACCTCTATAAGGAAGATAAAAACCCGGAAAAGTGCTGATAGGAATTTGTTTTACGTCATAAATTAACCAGACAATTCACACGGTAAACTATTCTCGGATGTATAATATGTACTAACTGGATATGGGTGATAACACTGGTAGATTTACTTTGAATTTGCTTCAACGATCGATGATGTCGTCAGATATACATTATAGATGAAAAGGCGTTGAATTTAATTGCGAATTAAACAAGAAAATAGTGTAAGGTGTTATGTTACTTTTGTATGACTCCACTAAGTGAGTTGGTGCAGGTGACTCGGCGGCTAGCATTACACGTAAAAACGTTTTACACGTTTTAATCACGTAACTTTATTGCATCCATTCACCTCAGAGATATCTGTACGGATACGGACAGAGTAGACGGTGTTCTGATCGACGTGTCAACCAGTAACACCGGTAGTTTTATATACATACAATTGTGTATTCACTAATATTGATCATGCGAGATTTTAACATCAGCTGAGAGACCGATATGTGTTCAGATTGAACACATTTTGACATTGCGTTAAGTTTATACGTCGATAAGGAGATTAAACTGGAATACTGAAGTCCTTGTAGCACATATTCTTGGACATGCAGCAATCAGGTTGACACGTGTGTTTGTTTCCTTAATAAATAGAAGGCTGCGGCTATAAGATGTAGTCCGGGTTATGGTTTTATTATTTGTGAAATAGTCACCAGACAAACATGTTGAATTGAATTTGGACACAATTACGTTCAATATTAATCACATTGATATAAGGAGTTGACCGTTTTCAGTATTTTCGTTATTTAAGGACAACACTTTGGTTAAAATATATGCTAGAAAAATTTACATCTATTTGACTACGGAATTTTGGTTACATTAAAAGCATTTTTTCTGTTTCTGCATGAAATAGAGGGTATAAGTCAGTAAAGCTGGAATACCGTACATATTGCTTTGGTGAGTGGTGAAAGAAATGCCCCACGAGAAGTGTCAGGTTTATTGGGTTATCCTTACAACAATTCACGATAGACCAATGGGTACGAGAGGCACTATTAACCAATATGACATTGGAAAATTCAATCTCAACAACGGACCGAAAAAGCTCTTCGTGCTTTGTTTCTCGCAATTAAGATTTTACGTCAAGGACAACCAAACGAAGTGCAATTCGGTCAGGCTTTCTGCGGCTAATGAAACGTCACCGTCTGAGTTGTCCAATAAAAACCCACATAACACGAGGCTGTGGTATACATCTAGTTGAGCGGACACAAGATAAACCTTCATAATTAATACTTTTCGTTGCAGACTGTGAGTGTATCTTCGATACGACATTTTCTCTATTAAATACGGATACCTAAATCAAAGAAAAATCATGCTGAAAATAAGAATTGGCGACCTTTGCCTCGTCACTATAAGCGGAAATATTCGCTATTTACAAGCCAAGTTTGGAAAGCGACTCTGTGATTGGATAATCGCCGCTCTTTTATATTCCTTGGTGTTAGATCTTAATTACGACCATGAAACACTGGGGTTTTATTTATTGAACAATGTTGTAGTATATATACGAAATAAATTCTGCGACAGAAACATGTACACTTATTAAAACATAGCCAGAGATCCGAGTTCGAATCTTGGTGGAGGCTTGCAAAATTTTCTTTCTCTACAATAAAAATATTTATTCGTATGAATTAATAAACAACTTCTTCTTTGTAAGCCATAATGTAATTTGCACAGGGCGATATGCAACGACGAATCCCATAAACACAGTATACTGTTTATTATGAGCATATTGATTTATTACCGTTGCTATGCTATCGAAGATATTTGCCGGCGTACCTTGTGTTTTGACTGACCGACTGACTGCATGATTGCCCGAACGGCAATGTACTCCAACAGTGTAGCATAATGACGCCACCATAACATGTTAAGTGATTTGCTCTGTTGAAAAAAATATTTGCTACGGTAGGCATTAGGACTAAGCTCGCAACAGCCAGTGGGCCCCGTGTGATCCATGTTAAACCGTGTAACGTCGGGTTTTCGAGCTTAATTTCCGCTATGAAGCTGTGCACTTTATATATATTTAGATATTTCAATACACGCAGATTATCTGGTATCAGGATTACCGCTGTTATTAAGGAAATTGGATTAAGGCTATTCACGTGAATATCCTAACACTCAGTCAGGGTTGGCATTATTCAACTTACAATTAATCATGAAGTAACCGTTACACAAATACATTAGGGTTCCTTCAATGTGGATATTATACAATGTAATCTCTGTCCTGATTGCTTCAGCAAATATTCAAGTTTCCGCCTGTGAGGTTTATTCTGTCCCTTCTTCAAACACAGAAAGCTTCACATGTTGTATTATTTCGAATAATACTGTGTTATATTTCAACGCGCTACAGGTTTATATTAAATGAAATTAAGAATTTAATTATTTTCCAAAAGGAAGCATTGTTCAGAATTAACATTGAGGAACTATTGAACAAACAAGTTCGAGCTTTTCAGCCTACATGGATGAATAGAACAAAGTGACATCATCAATATAGCAATTAGATTTAATTTAACTGCTGGTAACCAACATACATATATACATTTACCTTGAAAACTGGTCTAGCCCCATCAAAGGTTTAAAATATGCACTGAATATGTGTACAAGTCACTCAGTTGCACGAAGGATGTCGTTATTGCTACTTCGGAAATTAGAGCAAGGGGAGATAATCGTTGCCAATTAACAAGCTCTTTGCGGAAATTGCACGGTGAAGTTTAAGTAGAGTCAACAGTGCTTGAGTGAATGGTGGCAGAGAGAACCCACGATAATTTCGGCCATTCACGAGATCAATATTACGGCTTTCAAATTCCAAAGTACAATACATTTTCATTACGGTATATATAATTTATCTAACACATATTTGTAAATCAGAACATTTTTCAAGCCGGGCAAGTCCAATCAGCATAGCTTATTCAAAACGACACGAAACATAACGTAACAGCTGCGGTGTGAACAGAAATAACAGGCCTTCACACGTGACATCATTATAGTGACGAATTCATTTGCCGTAAACAGTTTGAAGGGAATAAATTTATTATTTACGCCGCGCTCAAGGGTATTCCACTTATATAACGGCGGTATATTCCAATACTAGTAATTGTCAAACTTTAACTCAACCATAAAATGAGACGCTGACTGATGTGTTGAAGTATTAATCTTCCTTCATTGCTAAGTAAAGACAGTATGGCAACGATCAAAACAAAATGCCCTTGGCCAGAGGGCAGCGTTTGCTTTGAACGTCGTTATACGAGTGATATCTTCTTAAAACCCCCTTTCAACAAACAAACACATACAATTTGATCATAGACTTAACAATATCACGACCTGTCACCCATAAACATATACACAACTTCACTGCAGAAGTTAAACGTAGAAATGCAGTTGAGCCAAACCAGTTTAAATCAACATCGTAAACTTTGAAAGAGCCTATCAGTTGTTTGCATTGACGTATATATAAAAAGCAATATAGAGATATATAGGTGTTGTTACGCCACACGGGCAGAACTTTCCGTGTTGACTGGCGATATGATCTTGGTTTGTTATTACATTCCTTTGTTAAGCACACGGCGTGTCCCTTTTAATCTCATTTATATTGAGTGTATGGTTAGAGGACTTGCGAATGTGTAAACAGGCTTTTCCTTTATTTGCAATCTCCTGCAGAGCGTAGAACCATTAATCACCGACTAAACCGAACTTTTATGGCAGAGCCGATTAAGTATAGGATATTCACCGGCCACGAGTACCTAGCAAATAGCCGTTCAGAAAAGATTAATCTTCGGTAGAGCAGCGGCCTACTAAACCAGAATATTTACACCCTAGCTACATGTCCCATAGATTTTTATTGTGACTAACGAAACGTTGGAGTGATACACATGTGTTAATGTGACTGGGCTGTAGGTCTACACAATCACTGACTCTCCAAAATATCAAGAGAAGACAATTTGTTCAATTCGATGACAATATTGTTTTGTTTTATTACAGTATAATAGTTCGCCAGTAAAAGGTAAGTCAACGGCAGGCCTATAACTGTTTATAGTTTAAAATACCGATTGCACTGCATTGACCAAAATCTAAATGACTAATATTGTTGTTGTTGGATTGAGGTTAAACGCCTTGCTTAATGCTATTTCACGCATATAAAAGTGCCCAGGCTAGTCGGTGGAAATCGCCCTCGCTCTTTTGTCAACATTGGAGGACAAAGCGAGGCGGGGAAATCATTTGGGGGCGTGGGAGCTTGTGTATTTTGACGTATCTGTTGCACTTATAACAAGACGCAATGCATTTACACAACTGTTTTGTTACCCTTAGCTCCGACAGCACCAGGTCAACAGGAAGCTCTCTCCTAACCACTCTCGGCGGAGGATAGGGAGGATACTTCCTGTAGCCCTGGTGCTCTTGGACCTAAAAGGGCAACATGAAGCCTTTCTGTTTGTGATGTCTTTGTATTGCGTCCTGTGAATCTCCTGTATTTGTCTTGTCTTGTCTTTGTTTATTGCCAGTGGCATCGAGGGTGATTTCCGTCCCCCATTAGGATGGCACACCGTTATGTGACTGAAATAACCACAAGTACGACGTGAAACCCCATTCAAACAAACAAACCCAACTGCCCGCTTTATATAATATATCGTATCTTAAAGGGTGCCATGAAAGCTGTATGTACATGTATATGCTTGTGTAAATACCTAGGGGGGGGGAACGGGGGGCTATGGGACAGTGCATACTCAGTCTCCATTTCAAAGTACAACATACACCTGAAATACACTTTGGTACCTCTCAAAACTCCAGTGAAACAAACATTCTAGCCGATTCCTGAAATTTGGCGTCTAGCGAGCAAGCTGCTTAACCAGGAAATAATGTCTGGTCAATACATGTAGATGTAAATGAATGTCATTGCTACTAACACATTGGTATGGGACTGTCAAAAGGCGGTATCATCATACAAATAGTTTCTTTAGCTGTAAAGTCTATTTAACTAGTTATTTACTTATTCGCATGTAACTTATTTAGTTAGGACAAAGAATTTACATGTAATTGAAACCAGATTAATTTCTAATAAAGGTGGGTCACTTTGCAAAGACTATTCACATAGGACAATTTTTCTTTCGTGTTGGCACTATTTAAAAAAATAATTTATTTATTTATTTGTTGTTTTTTTTCTTTGGGTAGGTGGGTTGGGGGACGGGGGTCTGTTCAGTTCAAAATTATAATAAGCCCTTTTTGATCAAATCATCGGGTTTGTTTCTGTTGTATTTCTATGCGTTTCTGCCAGATGGTTGGTTGAACTTTAAACCTTGGTGTACGTTCTTGTTCTTCGTGGATGATCGGGGGAGGGGGGAAGGGGGGAACACGAAGTCCTTTCGTTATTTAACCTGGTCATATCAATTTGGATGCTTGCAAAATATTTTGCTGCCTGCTACTGTTCATTATTTGCTACCATCGATGCGTAAAATAAGCTTAAACACAGCTCAACAACCTAAATCCGTATATAATTAAATGTACCAACTATGTACAACAAAACACTACACATGTAATCCTACATAATCCAGGGAGAGCATGCAAAAGGAATGATGCTTGATAAACAAACTTTCACCGTTACAATTGACACTAAATTTTTTACTTTCTCAAACACAGTACACAAAGTAACGCCTAAAAGTTGTCTAAATTGGTATTGTGTTTCAAATCTTCAGGTGAGGCTTGCGACGCTGTGTTGAAGGATTTCACTTGGAATAAAAAAAACAGACTGATTGTCCAAAAACCAATCTAAAAGAAACTCCAGAAGTTCTTTCTTGTATTTCGAAGCCATACTCTGTTGACTTGCCTGGCGACTTGTCTGACAGTCAAGGATAAGGAATCATCGATGTAAGATATTGACAATGATCGACCACATGTGAGTTTTATTTCTAGATATTGCGCTGGCCTCATTTCAAATCTAATGCGAAAATGGTACACAGTTAACGCTGTTCCAGTTCAACGAATGATATATTGGTGTCGTAACTGGTTTTCTGTCACGTAGGCCTGTGACAGGGTTAACAGATTTGACGAGCGCGATAGTTTGTGAGATAACAAAATCGACTAATATGGTATTGACGGAAGCTCCAAGTTACAACTCTACACGGGTCCAGAGGGCTTTCCGTATCAACAGCATCGAGCAGAGCAGATTGACTTCCAAGCTACAGTTCCTGGAGAAGGAAAAACTCCATGCTATTCGAGTTACTAATCAGGACATACGATTGATCTCTCTCACACTCGATTACATTCAGACTTGTAGCGGGAACAGTCAAGAAGGGATCACTCCCTCTCCAGCACCTAGCCACGGCGACCCTTCAGATGAAAATGAAGACGAAGACCTGTGCTTCTTGTATGGAGAGAGAATCGCCAGCAGGCGTGCAAAGAGGTTTAAAAGACCTCCGTCTGGTGCATCATCAAGCAGACCGGCATCAGTCATGGGGATTCCATCTACGACTCGGTCGAAAAGGCTAGTTCGTCCTCAGAGCAGTCCACAAGTACGGTTTGATTCTACTAAAACTACCGATGGCACTTTTGTTACAGAAGGTCCGTCTGGGCGATCAACACCTTCTGAAGCTTGGTCAGAAATGTCTTCTGTAACTCGCAAGCTGATTGAGGCTCAACTAGGTACTGATGACAGACGATCCGTGTTCAGTACAGGAGGACGCGCACGCCCAGAGCGAAGCCAAAGTGCGATGTCGAGGGTACTGCGGACAGAGGCCACGTTAGCATCTTTAGCCACCGACAGAAAACTGACTGGCGCGGGAAGCCGAAAATCTAGTATGAGCTCACAAAGGGGAGTCGGAATTTCTGAGATTCTTAACAAAGCAGACATCCACGTAATGTCTGCTCAAGCCTGGAAAACACACCTTCAAAATAAGAAGGGTTCTGTACCCGCTACCTACGCCCAACAACAACAAGATATCCTGGGCCATAAGAAAACTATAAACAATGACAGAAAGATGAACACAAATGTTAAAATTAACAACTTTATATCGCGTTTTCCAACAAGCCGTTCAGTTTTACCAGATTAAGAGACTTCAAGAAAAGAACACAAAGAACAAATCAATAAACTTTAAATTAAATTGATTCGAGTTGAAGCTTTTCTTACAAGATTAACCTGTGGGCAGATTGAAATGTTTAAACTCCATAATATATATATGTTATTTTAATTTAAATGTGTTTATATGAATATGTTATCTAGGAATTTTACAGAAAAAGTATTAAGAACGGCACTACTGAAAACAAGTTTGCTGAATTTCGGTCCGAAGATTTCCACTCTTCTTGCTTTCCACGGTTGTATTTCAGTGGCTAGGTTAATTATCCTCTTTATTGTACCGTTCAAATCCATGGTTCGACCTCAGGAAGTCACATGATTTGGCCCCGGCACTTGTGCGGTTGGTTTCTATGAGGTTTCCTCCCGATTATCCATCTTATTTAACTGGTTAGCGTGTCAGGTTACTGATCCTCCTTCAATGTACCGTTCGAGTTTCTGTTTTGACCTCCGGTATATAAGGAAGTCACACGGTCTGGGTCTAGCCATCATCCGAACACATGGTATATCTATATATAGACTCCTATAGAAAGACTGTATTTGTTTTGATATAGTTCTTTTCAATCTTCAGACTCCAAAATTTGTTTAAAACCGCCGCCATCTTGCCCCCATGGCTTGCGTACAGCCCGTCTGCGTTGAAAAGCTAAATGGTACTTGATCTTTACAAAATGAAAATCCAAGAAATAGCACAACGGTTGGATTTGGATATCATTTAAACTGTGAACACAAAACCTGATCTTGATCATGTTTATCAGTTGATTTCGAGCACTGCTTTCCGTCATTTTTTTTCCCTCCGGTCGTAGATTTCTACTGTCGTTGAATAGGCTTATTCCATTTGCCGGTGGATTTAAGGGGAAACCCAAGATGGGACAAGATTTTTTGGCCTTAGTCAACTCCGATAACACGTTAGAAGTGTCTAATGTGCCAAGGTAAATACACGCATGTCTTAACTTTGGCCCGCGAAGATGGCTCTGGCAATCGCGGAACTGATTTTAAGTAAGTGTAAAGGCAGTGTGAGAAATAGACAATCCGTCGTGATCTTAGTTAAATAGACTTTAATTCCAAATCAAACATACAAACAAAACTCTTCTATTCTCGATTAATATAAATTTGTTTAATTCAGTTTGTTTCTGTTCCATAGTAATACTACAGGTTCTCTGCAGCAAAGTCTGCCAACCCCATAAAACAATTAATCAATTCAATCTAAATCGTTATCAGACTGCTGAATGCCATAATGGCAGGTCGATATCCATTCCTCTGTTTTTGATTGAATCACAAACGTTTTGTCTATCTGTACTAGTCACTCGTAGTCAGGGGAGGTAGGTGTCGTTCTCTTCATCTTGACTTCCGGGTACTTCGTTCAAACTCTGTCGCTAAGTTTTGAATACCGATCGGTCATAGCCGTTGCTGTTTTTTGAAGCCGTATGACTGGAATATACATTATAAATATTTGTAAATATTAATTAGTTTAACTTTTCGTTTATGTTAGAACCAGAAAGAAGGCAAGAGATACCCAGTAGAATGAATTATGTGAAATATGGCAGATCACATGACGTAACGCACAGGTTATATTTATTCTAGGTCAGTTATGTAGACAACTAAATGACAACTATTTATGACTATCTATACTAACTAATAAAGGTCTACTAATCTTAGTCGTTGGGTTGTAAAGTAATAGTTTCGATTGTTTGTTTTATTTGGCGGCGATTGTGTGCTATGTTTGCTTGAAAGCCTACAAATGTAGCTAAGTTGGTTGGTCAATTGTGTTTTATGGTGCATGCGGCCTTGTAGGGCTATTAACAAATGTAGCTAAGTTGGTTGGATGATTGTGTTTGGTGGTGCATGCGGCCTCATAGGGCTATTCACAAATGTAGCTAAGGGATATAATATACTGCTATAGGGACATCCCATCTCTTCATGAATGGGAAACTTTAAGAACTCGCACGGCAAATTTCAGCTCTATCTATTACAAACAAATTAATTTGTAGGTCAACCCTTCACCATCGGGCAGCTAGATTCACCACCCAATCATTCTAAATCCTGATATTTTCTCTTTACAGGGATTTAAATATATGTGCTGTAAGATATAACTCCCAAAAAGTAGATTCAACTCAGAAATTTGTAGGCGAAATGATCATTCTGGATTAGGATTCTTGCGAATTTGATTGTGTAAAAAGTTATCGGAAGCGGAATATTTACATAAACATTAATGTCGCGAAAAAATTACGGAAATTCGCTGGAGGAGTTATTATGAAGTTTTTGTTACATGAGCTAATTATACATGTCCATATCCGTCCATTAGTTATGTTCCTTGTAAGAGCTTGTTGCTAAATCAAATGAACACAAACCCAGTTTAATATTTCCACAGTTATTTCCCAATTTTCACAGTTAATACAAGGTTGCGACGGTAGATCCCCGACTAAAAAAGGATAAATCGTGTCGATGATTCTTGAAATTGTTCATTAAGGCGCACTATTGGCTTTATTATCATTTATTCTAGACAAAACACACGTGACGTTAAAGATAACACGTTGGCTGACTGCCGCTACATGACAAACAACGCGAGAAAGAACGCGAAAAGCCAATCGTGCACCTAACTCAAACTGGTTGGTTCTTTTTATTTTCTTTCTTTATAAAAGGGAGATAAGTCTATTGTCAAACAAACCGAGCGCACATACACTGAATAACCTCCCCTGATGACAATCTTGCCTGTACGCAATTTCACCAGATTGGCGAATTCTAACATTGAGATCAAATTAATTGTCTCTTTTGCCGACTTTGACACTATGTAATGACGGGCCATTTAAGATGGTGTTTATTTTGTGTGTATAAACATAGAATTAACGTCATTGCCAAGGAACTAGTTTTCACTGAGTGATGACAAAAGAAGAAAAATTTAATTTACCGAATGATACGTTAAAGTGAAGTGCAAATTTGTTTGTTGTTTATCGTCCACTAACAATCCTTCGGTTTAATCGCAAGTCCTTCATTTATTTCGATTTTTTAAATTTGGAATCACTTGGCGTTAATTGTATGACAGTTCTCTTCTCAGCCTAATTGTTTGAGGATACAGTAAAATAACAACATCATAATTAACTCCATAATGCAAGCGAATGATTCACACGGCACATCCACATCCGGCCAAAGAGAAACACCAGCGCAACCCATCGCAGAATGGTGGTAACAGTCAAATTAATTTTACTCTCTTCTTCACGTATAAATGCTGCCGGATTAATTAGGCAGCACGATACGTTATAAAATTCAGCGTGACCGGTTTCCCTTCCACTTTCACATGAAATAACAGTTAATCTGGAGCAAAGTAGCCGATATATTATTGTTGTTGCCTGGTGGTTTTTTCTAAGTATATCCCAAGGTTTATAAGTTTTTACATTTTCAGTGGAAAGCAGTTGTACTTATTTAAAAACAGATGTTTTTGTTTTTTTGTAATAATATTTTTGTATATGCTTCACCCTTAGATTAACAAATGCTGGCCGAATCAAAATAAAATGGTATTCATGTTCAACGCTCTGATAGCTACAATTAATACACAATCTGTCAGAGCGAGGGCCGTGGTCGTATCTTCTGTGCTGCAATCTTAGATGGTAGATCTTTAGCGTACATGACCTCTAATATCCATTTGATTAAAACCGGAAGCGCGCTAACCTCCATGCCTTACGTACAGCCCGCTTGGTCATAAACCTAGTGCCATTTTGAATGTCTACATGTAGTGATAT
>JAQQZZ010091731.1:0-17635 GCA_030265115.1 Mopalia vespertina
AACTGCAGGAAGCCATTCAAATCAGAAGACTGAACCCACAGCTCAACAGGGATAAAGGATTATACCTGTCTAATGCCATGAATAATCTGTGGCATATAAATCACCAGCATTTGAGGTGCCAGCACCTCAAATGCCAACAGGATTCAAGTTCCTTCCCAGTAAAAAATCACATCTGTATATGCCATGGTCAGACAGTCCCATAGTTTATACGATGACTATTATATTGTCCATTTCTCACTACCTTTCTTAAATATGGTGGAAAACTGAAAGGAAACTTGACCAAAAGCACTCCCCCAATTGTCAGTAACATCATGTGGCTCTTTCAAGACCTCATAGGAACAGCAAGACGAAGCTGAATTTCCACGAAACCATTTGAAAATTCAGTATTATATAAGCTTAAATTGATTGATTGATTGATGTTTTACGTTGTGCTTAGTTATGCCTAATGGTATTTGAATTTCACTGATATGACAGTGTATTACAACAATAACTGACACCAGCACAATTAAGATGTGATGCATGCTCATAATGTTGGAAAGTTAATCTTCCTCCAATGCTAAATATAGACAACACTGCTACTCTATAAACAAACTGCCTTTAGCAAGAGATCTGTAAGCTTACATAACAAACTGGGACTGTTTTACTAGCATGGTGCTCATGATACTCACAAGTACTTCAGTTCTATAACTAGTTGTTTGAACTGTTTAGGCCACCTTCCTCTTTGTTTGTTTGATTAGGGTTTAACACTGTACATAATGTTATATCACTCATATTATGGCGTACAAGCCCAATGAGAGAAGGAACCCACCCTTCACAAAACACACAGACAATGCAGGACACAATACAAAGATATTGCAAAGAGATCTACTTTGTGTTTCCCATTAGCTATAAGGACACCTAGGCAACAAGCAGCTCTCTTAAACTGTCGCCATTTTCCTAGCATAGGTACTAACCTGAGAGTCTTAATGCGTCTAGCAGTCACCTCCATCAAACTAGGGAACTCGAGCTGATTGACATCTGGAGTTTGTTCAGCAGCTGTGAACGGGTTACTAAACATATCCAAACTTTCTAAGCACAATCGAAGGAAACTGGCTGGCAAACACACTAACTCATTATGGGAGGCTGAGAAAAACTTGAGTTTAGTAAGGCGTCCGATAGTTGGTGGCAGACAAGTCAATTTGTTATGATCCAGTTTGAGATGGACGAGGTTGCGAAGGCGGCATATATGAGGCGGGATTATGGTCATTTGATTATGACTTAGATCCAGCAATGTTAAGGACTGAGTTAATGTTTCATGGCACAATGATAATGGGAACACAAGGAACTCATTATGGTTAAGGTGAATCTCAGATAAGAGTTTTAGTTTTTTTATATCTTCGGGAATGTTCTGCAAAATGTTCTCTGATAAGTTTAATACATGAAGTTGTCTAAGTTGGAAAATCCTGGAATCCACTCTCTTCGCAGAGCACTTTGACACCTGCAAGTTTTCTAGACTTGATGGAAAGTTAGTGGTCATAGGATAGTCCCTGCGCGATAATATAACCATCTTGGTACGTGGTCGCTCTACTTTCTTAGCAGAAGGAATGGAAAGGCTTGAGAGAGTGACACTGCTCAAGTCTTTGCCCTGCGCCCCTACCTTCACAAGATTGAGAAAGCCTTTTAGCTGAAGAGGATCGCCCTGAAAACAGTGTATAAAGTTAATACATGGATATATATTAGTGCTTACGACATTAATGCAATGGACAGAGCAATGGTTTTTTGGATTTGGATTACACTCCATACTAAAGGTTATTTCACTCATATAACAGCATGTCTATGTGTGAACAAAACCACCTGAGCCTTCAACTCCAATTACAAATGACAGGACTGAAAAAAATTGTTGTGTAAGATCTGTCAGGGAGCACTAGAAAGCCACGTTATAAGAGAAATTAACCCATAAAAAAGTCAAAGTGCTGAACTGTACATAAATTTCTTCTTTCATTACTTTTTTTTACACCTTTACACACAGTAGGCCCTACACAGTAACACATTGATTAATTCCTAGAATTTGAACACAAAATTATATTTATCAGTTGGAATTGTTTTAAGCCTGGTAACAAATTTAAATACATATTGATAGGCATGTCAGAGTCAGTTTCAATGAGTTATGATAAATAGTTACCTCATCCGCACACAATTTTAAAGTGAGAATAATTTGCATAAATCTGGTAGCGATTTATTTACATCTAAATATGAAGAAAAATGCTGTGCTTTGGTTTCAAGTAAGTTACATATAGTTACTTAGATGTAGTAGTAACTAGGCTGTATGCCCTTGAAAACTCTGATTGACAGCTTATTTAAGTTATTAGTGTAAAAGATTCCTACATGTTAAATGCTGCACAACTGCATATATATGTTAAAGAATTTAAGTTCCAAAATGAAAGGAGCCTGGATAGCTTAATTGTAACTATTAAAAAGTTTAAAACTGTCTATAGCTACATTGTAGAGTGTGCGCAATTTATAAATAACCTGCGAAAAAGATCCATCAAACAGACAGACATTTACATATAAAATAAGTTAAACCAAGTATTACCAATTATCAGGGGCTTAGCCAGAAACCAAAAGTATGGTGTGCATTTTGCTTCACTTTTTAAATAATTGGGTGTCCAATTTTCCAATCTCCTGCATGTTATAGTTTCTTAAAGCGGAGTGTCCAATTGAGGCAATTGTTCCTTTCAGGGTGTCCAAAGGACGGGTGGACACCCCTCTGCCTAAGCCCTTGCAAATTACTTAAAGAATAAAGTTAAGATCCTTGTTTGTAAAAATACATAATAAATCCTATATTATGTATAAAATTGGGATATCCATCAAAAACTTACCTTTGAGATACAAAGATCTTGAGGTGGATCCTTAAACCTGACAGTAGCCTTTCCTTCTGAGATAAATCGTCCAAATATATTCTCAACATTGTCTTCAAGCTGAAATTAAAAGACAAAATACGAATGCAATCTAAAATAGCTCTTATATCATTGTACATTTATTGAGTAAGCCTATACAGTAGAACAGAGAGGCATTTGTGAAACATGTACAAAATACATGTTCATCAAAGTTATAATTACAATGTAACTGCTTGCTTTATCCAAGCATCATCTACCTCATAAATGTACACAAAAACTAACTTGCTGCCCATTTTATTAGCCAGCAATCAAGAAGAGGGCTGCTCAAATCATCATTTTTACAGAAACAGGGTGTCTCATTTTACTGTTCCCCTATCTTTCCCAGGTTAAATTTGACTTAAACTGGGTGTCTCACATGGCTTCATGTGTGTCTCAAAGACAGTGAGACATCCCTCTGGCTAACACTGTGTTGCTGCCTATCATTTAATTAAAAGAAATGGGTAATGAAATAATTATGTGTGTCTTTAAGAAAGTGAACAAAACAGTATTTTTGTTTGTTTCACAGTTGGAACAGATTCTAGTTCAGAAAATTTCAGGCTGAGATCTGTAGAAGGCCACATTCCTCTTACTTTATGGGTGTCGCACAAAGTGTAAGCCAGAGAGGTGTCACTGTGTCTTTGGGACACATCAGTCAAATTTAACATGGGAAGGATAGGGAAATAGTAAAATGAGACACCATGTTTCTATAAAAACGGTGATTTAAGATACCCTCTCCTTGATTTCTGGCTAATAAGTACTATGTGCCCGCATGCCCAAGGCATGTGCGAATTTTATCTCATAAATGTTTCTTAAAATTCTTTGCTTCCATTTCGATTTTGTTTCTCTGAATCTCAAACAAAGGAACCTCACCATGCCTTACACTCACTGTCGACCAATGACACTGCCCTATTTAATTTAATGCCGGTGATTCAATTATATTTCTGATTGATGATGATTAAAAATTCAATGGAGTGTTTTCTGGGAATCAACAGAATTTTAGAAAACCAAAGTCTACCTGTTAGTCTTCAGCTGGTAGAAATTGTGACTATGACCAATCAAGGCGACAATGGAGATTTATTGATGCATGGAAAATCCAGTTTCCTTAGCTGGTGGGAAAAAATATATCTGATCTCTATGACGACGCTAACGTTAAAAAAATTTGAAATATTTTCACATGTTAAAATATGGGTTTGAATTATAACAAATTATACTTTGTGCATGATTTTGTAGGAGCTCAATAAATATCACAAACCTTTGTTTCTAGTATGTCTCATAAAATGAACCATTATATGTTTAAAGACAGAGGAAATTATTAGTATAAAGATGGTAGGGGTGGGGACATGTTGAGTATATTGGGGACAAGCACATTTCAAATATCACATGCCATGATGCATCATGGCAACCTGTGAAAAAACTAAGTTACAGCATTGGGCCAGCTAGCAGAGTGGTCTATGTAGGTGGCTGGCATTTACTGCTGGCCATTAGCAGTAAATCAGCGTGCACCCAATCGCCAGCAGTATCTGCCTTACGTATAGAATCAGGGGTTTGATCCCCTGCCGATCTCAGCCTTCAAATTTTCTGAACTAGAATCTGTTCAAACTAAGAAAGGCATAACTGTTATCTCAAAATAACAAAAATATTAAAATAATTTAATAAACCTACCACATATTTAATTCCATTCCTGTCCTTTGCTGTACACACCATCAGATACACAGTACCATCTTTGTTCCTGCTACCAGTTTTCTTCCCTATTGACAACTGAGAATGACAGCTTCTCCCGGACTTTTTCAGGTTGTGAGTAGGCAAAAGTCTGTTCACAATGTCAGCATCACAGGTCAGCCTCATGGCCACCTAACATACAGAATAAACTACGTTTATTTATTTACTTGATTTATAATCAGTATATTTTATTGTTTGCACAATTTGGCTTGTTAAGCAGTTTTGGTTTTCTTCAATGAAAGATGTCAAATAAGAGCATGCTACATTATGGCTGAAGAATAATTGAGAACACATATTGAATAAAACCAAACCATCCATGTTAGAAGTCATTCACCAAGTTTGAAATAAATTGACATGTTCAAGTGATATATGCTGTTCAATAGTATGTTAAACATGTATGAAAGACCGATGAAAGGCAAACAAATGGATGTTGCCCACATCCCAAAGCACTAACATGGTCATGTTAGTCTGCACAAGAATGATTACCCCAAAAGATACAAAAGATCTAAGTTAACACATGATATGATATATGATTTTGAGGCTGGGAGCTGCCTAAAGGATTTATTGTACAACGGGATTGAATTTCCTTCGAAAACTTATGGCTAGCATAGTCTCTATATGTCACGGGATCCTGACATACAACATTTCAACAAGAAAATGGGGAAGGCAGACTCAACAGCACTAGCATAGCCTTATAAACAAGACCGACATTACATGTCGGTCTTGAAAACTGCGGTTCCCTCACTTGCGTACTGAGACCTAAACGAATATAACAAAACAGACACATTTCTTACCTTATCTCACATTATCTCACAGTATGCAGTAGTCCCTCATGCCCGTGTTAGGCTCTTGTAATCCTCAATTGTACATCCCCAGACTTGTATGTGACAGAATTGGCCATGAAGCCCACGTAAAACTAAAAAAGTCTGCCATGTCTGTTATCAGGCTTTGCTCAAACTGAAAGAGAAGACCCAATTCTCTGACCCACCCTCTAGTGGCATGGCAAATTCTGCTACATACATGGAGGGCGATGTACAAATGAGGATTAAAAGACCTGAACGAGTGCACGAGGGACTTCAGCATACTTAGCTACTGAGTTAGAAGGCTTCAAATCGTGTAATTGCCCGACAGCGGCATCTCAAGTAGCAGGATGCATTGTGGGTGACGGGCCCAGGTTAGGAATATGGCGGCTTGACAACAAGAAGTTGGACCGTGATGTTCCATTTTTTTAAACGCAGATTCTGGATGATTTAAGGATGCAATTGACATAAAAAATGTATCACAGGGTTCAGAATACAAAACATAGCTGAACAGTAGTTAATGAAACACATAAAAGTCGGTAAGTGTAAAAACTTAAAATTACACGATTAAGAGCGTTAAACTCTGTATCTCTATGGCTACATGATATGATTATCAGATAGACGATCAGAGATACAGAACTCTGCATCTAAACTGGAGGTCACATGTGTGCACCACAATAAAATTGAAGTCTTGGCGCAAGCTTGCGTAGTAGTGGCTTGAGCAGTTTTAAAAAATGCCTTGAAGTTACAAAAGTTAGGAGCCGAGTTACCCCAAACTTTTAACAAATGCACATAACAGATGATTAAGTTTACAAAATTACAATGGATTTGAAACAAAAATGTTCTAAATATGGACTACTAAATTTTAGAACTTTATTTTACTCCATTTTCTATCTTCTGATGTTAACTACATTAAGTCCCAGTAGGCCTGGCGAGAACGGGCAGCTTCCACATTGACACGAGTGTCTGGGGTCGCTAACAAAAGTCAATTCACCGCAAGACGGGCAGCCGTAAGTAATCTAAAACAACAACAACAACAACACGGCCAAGCATGTTGACAGTCAGGGCATGTGCATCGCTGTGCTAGTGAAGTTTATCCCAGACTGTCTTGGACACCGGCTGTGTTATTTAACCTAGAATGTATCTAACCGTTGGTATAATGCACAAAAATACGCAAGTTGAAATATTACCAATCGGTGAGGATCTGTATATTTGACAGCATGTTCGCTTACTTTCGTTTTCCCACCAAAGATGTTCATCCTAATATTCATCCGCACAAAATTCCAAATTTTTAAAATAACTTTTTCTGAACTGAGGTTGAATTTTAAATAATAAATGAGGAAAAAATTTAAAATGGATTTAAATATGAGGATATTAAAGAATATAAAATGCGGAACTTGTACGCCGTCGTGTCATTTGTCCACATAAATAATACCCGGTATAACTCCGATCATATCGGGCTGCAGAGCGGGAAAAGGTCCGGATTTAAACTGTACTCAAAACACGTGGACAGAAAAAATGTTATTCGCAATTATTTATATGGCTTTTATTGACTATAATTAAAATTAATCAAATGTGTTGTTAAACAAAATTAAAATAATTGTGTAGATGACTACACGTATAACCAAAATAAAAATGATAAACTAGATTAAACTTACGTAAGTTACTTTAATCAAAACAGTCTCTTATTAAAAGTCTATATCCGTGTCCGAGTTAGGTGCCTATGAAAGAAGCCGAATTAGGCCTACTGTAAGTTTCGAAACAGTTGAGCAGCATATAATATTGAATTTGTATAGAGATACACTAAATGAATTTTGAAATTTCGCTTTGCTTTAATTTTTCTTTTGCTTTGTAAATTGTTATCAGTCTATCACCTACGTACGCACCCCTTTTCACTCCCCCCAACGGATGTAAATTTCGTCAAATTCATTTCTATATGGCGGCTCATAGGAGAAATGAATTCCTTTTTTTGCTTATGATATTGCATTTTTTTTTTAAATTTCTACCCGGCCCCGAAATTAATTTCCACCCGCCCCAAAATTAATTTTTTACCGGGGCGGGTGAAAAATAATTTCGGGGCGATACAAATTAATTTCGGGCTGGGTAGAAATCAATTTCAGGGCGAGTAGAAATCAATTTCAGGCCGTGTATAAATTAATTTCGGGGCGAATGAAAATTAATTTCGGGCCGGGTAGAAATCAATTTCGGACGGCTAAGAATTTAAAAATATAAACATGTATATATCTGATTCCCGGTGGAGGCAAGCAAATTTTTCTCTCTTCATTTATTCAAAATATATATAGCAAATTTTTCTCTCTTCATTAATTCAAAATATGCAATATACAAAAAAAAGAAGAAATTCATGTGCCCTATGAGCTGCCGTATTTCTATGGTATACGATTCGATTCTCCGTTCTCAGCTTCGGAGTTGTAGTTCCGATACAACGCCGAAATTCAGACCGACTGTTTCACTTGGCAGGTCGTTTATCTTTCAAGCTCTTGTGTTCCAGGGTAAAATCTGACGGGGTTGTTTTCTATATGCCTTAGCTGCAAAATGGCTGACAGCTCAAAGAAGGAAAAAATCGCAGCCGCTAAGAAAAAAGTAAGTAAACCTCTTACAACGTTTCCACGATTAAACTTTTTTGCTTTATTATACGGGCTTCGGACAGGTGTGCGTGTTTGTAAATTTTGAAAACAGTGCTTGATTGCAATGTGCAGAAAAAATATCATATAGCCGGTTAAAATTGACATATTTTTTTTTATTTTTCGTTGTCTGATCGCTTCTGTGGAATTTAAGTTATTTTATATATGTGTCATTTATGTGATTTCGCATTGACAACCTGTTCGGACTCTTGAGAGGTATTTTTATTTAATCTGACTGACATAGCTGACAATTTAATATGAGATAAATAAATTTATGGATGGCCGAAGTTATGTCCTAGTCTAGCCCTATTGAATTAATGTAGTAAACCGAATATAAATTTTATTGTGTTTATTTAGCAAATTCCAATTGACTTTTATTGTTTAAATCTGGGATTAATAAAAAGGGATAAGAAACACTGCTTCTCTTTGAATCAGCGATCCGCGAATGTGTCACTCAGCTAGCCTGTTCCTAAGGCAGCCACAGATTGTCCCTCTATCCTTATCCGTATCCCTCTATACTAATCCCAGTTTAAAGGATAAGTGTGTATTGTTGAGTAAATGAGTGACTTACAGAAAATGTAATGTTACTTTGCACTCATTTATTCATAAAATATTTGGCAGAAATTTAAAAAAAAATAATTATTAAAAAAAATATAGAACTGTTCCAGATGATTTTTTTTATTAACTAAAAAGAAAAACAGTCCAAATATGTGTGTACAACGATCAAAATGAATGAGGATATCAGAAGATTCAAGTTACATATGATATTTATAAACCCAGCAATATTTACAAGAAGAAAGCGGAGGGAGCTTCCTGGTGCTCTCAGGACTAAGGGGCAACATGGAAACGATCTGTTTGTTATGTCCTTGTATTGCATCCTGTAATTGTATTTGTCCTGTCTCATCCTTGTTTGTTGCCAGTGGTGTCAAGGGTGATCTCATGTGGCATATGTCATCATGTGAGTGAAATAGCCTTAAGTATGTCGTTAAACCCAAATGGATCTAACAAACAATTACGATGGCGATGATGCGGAAGACAAGTTGTTATTTATTTTATAGCTTCAGGAAGCCCATACGTTTGTGATGTTTATGTTTTGTCCTGTGAGTGTCCTGTGATGTTTTGGTTTGTGGCCAATGGTGTCGGTTTGTTTTTCTTCACCCCCTGTGCTGACACGCCATCATGTGAGTGAAATAACCTTGAGTACAGCTCCATGTCACTTCTTTTCCTAAAAAAGTGTTTGTGATACTGATAAAAGCAGGCGACAAACAAATGTGGCTACACCACAAATGCCTTTTCTATATTTGGGCCCATCCATTTATACAGAAAAAATATGCGCCATAATGTTTCACCAGAAGTTTCTGTCTGCATGGTGAAGCATTATTTGCAGGAGAATGATTTATTATGCTTTTTCCTTTGCCAGCTCTGTCCTTTCAATGCTAACCAAACATGGTCAATATGTGATTGGACTATTTATCACCATAACTTGTTGTAAGCGGCACTCAAGTGCATTGTACTATAAATATATTGGGATTTGTTTTACAGGAAGTGGCGTCATTAGAAAATGTTAATACAGGAACAGGCCAATGGGTAAGTGCATGATGTTCTCAGTAGTTACCAATGTAGATAATGAAAATCGTTCTTATTATTTAAGAAAACAGTATATCTAAAAGTAAAAATACGACCAATGCAGATGTTGCCAAACGTGTTTTATTTGACAGTCCTGTAAACTAATAAATAAGATTGAACAGGTGTGCTAACCATACTTTAAAGAAAGAGAAAATAAAACTATTGGAAAATATAAAATGCACAAACTGGCGTAATAAGAAAAACAGGCTTGGAATATTTTAAAACCGGTTGAAAGCCAATTTTCAAATCTCACGGCAAAATTGCAAGCATTTTCATGGATACATATTTATGCTATCGATGGGTTCCATGTATTTTATGGTTAAATATATCGGCAACTGATGAACTGCATGTTTGGGTCTAAATATATATTTTGTTACCATTTTATTTTGGTCTAACATGGTAAAAACTATGATTTGTCTGCCATGAGGTAAAGATCTCTATTTAAACTCTGGGTTAAGTTAATCATCTCTGAAGACTTTTTAAGAAAAAGTAATTTAAAAAAAAATGAATCATAGAATTATCTTTCGTGGCGGATTTATGATATTTCTAGCTTTACATTTAGTGTGTTATCCAAAATAAAGTGTATAGTAGACGTGCCAGAAGAGTATAGTTTTGGTCTAACTTGGCGGCGCCCATCAATCCAATAAAGCAAGTCTTCAAACCCTGTTTAATCCAATCTGTCTTCTTTTCAGCTAAATGAAAATGAAAAATAATATGTTTGGCTAACAAAGTTTAACATTAACAATTCCAGGCGATATTTATCCCCCCCCCTGTCTTTTGATAAAATGCCATTCAAACTAATGAAAACTCATCTCAAGCCTATTTACCACTTTCTGTATACATTTAAATTGAATCTACATTGTGCTGTCATGTTTTGTTTAGCAATCTTTAAAATAACACAAACTCAATCTTTGTAAATCAATACAGGCTAAAATTGTTTACGCACAGCAGAAATAGAAGAACGATAGATAGAAGAAGAAAAGCAGTAAAAAGTTTTGAATTGCTGTTTGTCTTAAACTCTCTCTTTTGTTTTTCTCACAGGCCTGATGACAACATTGGAATCGTAAATACTGTCTCATCTGACATCGACTCCAGCCAGGAAGGGACAATCCGGACGCCATCACTATTCGTCAGTTCAGTGTTGTCGGCTGATACATCTGGCAATACCAACATTAGGATCCCAATTGCCAAAGTGCAAAGTGAAAATGTGCTCAAAAACACTGTTAATTCGAAACATGATTTGCAGCAACTCAGACAAACAGGTGAGTCCAAGGATATTCTGTTTTGGAAAACATGCTGTGACTTAAAAGGAAAAGCTATGTTGTCAGCCTTTCTAACTGGTTACTTGATGTATGGTGCTCCTATATTTGAGAATTGGAATTTGAGAATCTCCTGGTCAATGGGGTTTTATTCAAATATAAGTATATTAAGTTTAAAATACATTTAAACTGTATTATTTAAATTAAATCATAGTATATAGGAAGAACCTATATGAAAAATATTTTTAAAAATATGATTTTCAGACAAGTTTGCTTCTTGTGACCTGTAAGGAAAGACAAACATGACCCGCAGAGTCAAGCATCCCTTTCGGCTGGAGGATTGGTTTTCGAACAGAATCATACATAATTCGAATAGTTCAATCTTTTGGTTATAGTTATTAATTACTGGAGTAAATTGACATCCTATATGTGTTATAATCTTGAACATGGTGCTAAACACCAATTAATCACATGGCTGAACAATTCTCACTAAAGGCAAAGCCCCTATAGTCCAAATCGACTCCCATACATGTGCGCAGTAATAATATTCAAGTAGATTGTGATAACTTTTACCAAAACGGAATGGTAGAAACGAACGTGAAAAGTGTCAGCGTATGGCGTTATGTAACGGCGCATTTCGTCTTTTGATTATGTTGGCCTGACTTTGTTTGTTGTCGGCGAGATCTATGGTGGTTTGTCTGCCTGTTGAGTTGACAAATTTAATAAAATAACCATGGATACGAAATTTAAGCCCAATCTAACAAACAAACAATGTAAATATCAATGAAGAATGCACCAAATTGTATTTAATATGTGTACTTAATTTAAATCCTAATTGATTCTCACTTTGTTTCATCAGTGTCCGAGTCTGACATTAAAAAACACCTGGATATTGAACAAGAAGGATGGCCAGGCAGTGCCTCTATAACAGCAAATTTCCACCAGGGGTCCACCACGAAATTCAAGTCGGTATGGGCCGGCAACCAGTGTACGACTATGGCAATGACAGGACTGTTAATGTCGGCAATAAAGCCGGTCCATCTATGGAAAGCAAAAACATTAAATAAAATACTCGTCAAGGGGGACAAAAACCACGGCCGATTGCTATCACATCTGAACAGAGGCCCCAAAGCGGCTAAAAGCCACGAAGACAATAGCAGAATCGGCCTATTTGAACTAAAAGGAAATATCCCGATGAAGTATAAAAATGAATACCACACGATGGAGGTTTGTCCAAATACAGAGTCCTCTGGAGTCGTGTTCAGCTCTCCAGAAGGGAAAGGAACACATGAAGAATTTGGAACACCCCTACTAAAAGATGCGCTGTCTAAGGCTATGGGAAGCCCAGATGTCACGGGAGTGGTAATGACCGTTGGCGAGTACAGCACTGGGCTACTGTGGGATCCCACTATTGGTGGCTACCGAATGTGGGATAGCCACAGTAGAAGCCCAGTGGGCTTCCATAGAGAGAACGGCAGCGCGGTACTTCTGTCATTCAAAACCCTGGAAGATGTCCAGACTCATATTGAGTTACAGCTTAGTATGAGGAGAAACCACTTTGAAACTTATGATGTGGTGGGTTTCCGTGTACATCTCGGCGAAAAGGAACTAAGTAAGCAGGACAAGAAAAAGCGCAGAATAGAAGAAAAACTCTCTAGGAACACAAAACGGCAACATCAGTAACTTTTATGGAGCCAAGTACACAGTTTATATATATATATATATTCTGGGGGGGGGGGGAGGGGGGCTGTCGTTTATTTTTGGGGGTGGGATGGACAATAGCATCGTCTATAGTGGGCCGGAGGAGCGACATAGCGTGGTCTATAGTAGGAGAGGAAAGGACAATATAGCGTCGTGTATGACGAAGGAGGGAATGGCTACAGAGCATCGTCACTGATTTGTTGGGGTGGGGGGAGTTACCTTATTGTGTCGTTTAGGATGTGGAATTGAATTGCCACATTTTGTCGTTTATTGTATAGGGACATTATATTGACATGTTATAATAGAAGTATAATGTATTTAGTGTTTTCCCCTGATAACAAGACTGTCGGAGATAAGTATATACGTTAGGCAACAAACAAGTTGTTGTTGAAACTTTAATACTGCAGGTGATATTAAACCGTTGGTTTATATGTGGGAAAAAATACTCCAAAAGAAAGTATGTTGTTCTTAGTACGTGATGTGTGAACTTTTTCTGTTTATAGACAGGGCAGCCATCAAAGATAATTTGGATTTCAGTAGGTCATATGTGGAATATTTTGGTGAAAGTGGGTAGCCTACAAAGAAAATATGAATGTTTGTACGTGATATGTGGGCTTTTTTGCTGAGAATGTGAATTTGGAATGTGATGTGTGGGTTTTTTGTTGCGACTGGGAAGCCTACAGTGGGAAAGTGGTATAGTACGTGATGACTTTTTTTTTCTATTCTGTTTCTTTACTATTATAATACAATTTGATTATCTCTACTCTTCTGATATATATATTTGCGATATTCACTTGCGTTTTCTCTGCTATTGGATCTGTGATACCTGTTGTCTGTGATATTTATAAAGAAAACGTGTAAAGTTGTATAATTTGAGGATTTGGTTTTGATTTATGCCATTAATATGTATTATAATTCAATATATACATATCATATAAGTGTATGTAAGGTTTTCGTGTTCATTTTATTTTGTAACTATTTCTGAAGCGAAGGTTATTTCACGGGTTATAATTTGTTTGGACATAGAAGTTTGGGAGATTTGCGGATTGTGAATTGGCTCCAACTCTTTTATGTAGTTATCGCATGTTGAGCCATATACTGCGCAGCTACAGTCCAACTTGGAGTGAACCAAATATCTGTGTAGATTTAATAAAACTGATAGGTCGGTACCCTAACCAGTGCTCGACATAACCTTAATAATGTCGACAGACTTTGTGCATTAAGCTTTTAAGGGCGTCAATGTGGCGGCTAAATGACAGCTTACAGATATGCACCGCGTCTTTGCTGTGGAAAAGTCAACCCCATTTTTGGTAGCCCATTTCTCAATTTTATTTAGACTTCGAGAACCCTCAACATTCTCGTTGAGAAATCCAGATAAATTAAAAGAAGCAAAAAAACCCGTTTTCTTAATGTCTATCTGTTAAAAATTGAGATATAAATATAGGTAGATGACCTCACATATATTTTGAATTAATGAAGAGAGAAAAATTTGCTTGCCTCCACCGGGATTCGAACCCGGGACCTCACATATACATGGGAGTGTTTTTTTTACAATCCAATGATTCCATGTTGTGTCGTATGCTTCGAGATCGAAGGTGTCTATTTTAAAGGAGACCGTTTGTTATAAATGTATTGAAACGGGCAAAGTGCTCTATCGTTGACCGATCTTGTCTGAACCATATTGGGTGTTTGTGAGTAGGTTTTTGTCCTCAAGAACCCAGACAAAACAGTCATTAGTTAGCCCCTCTATGTCGCACAGCTAGTAAATGTTGTGGGCGGTAAGTATTTGGCTTGGTGTAACTTCTTCCCGGTTTTGGAAGCGATATAATAACGGCCTCCCTCTAGGATTGAAGCCCAAAGGTTATAATATAACTCTAAAAGCAGCTTTAGAGCTTAACATTGAAGATGATTCAGAGACATAATATACAGCATCAGGGCCCCATGCAGTAATTGGACCCTCTGAAATGCCGATTTAGGTTCCTCGAGGTTAAGTGTTGTGTTATAATACTGAGGATTTTAGAAGCAAAATTTGGCTTACTCCTTTCATTTCTTATCTTCATCTTCGGAAACTTAGTTTAGTTGTTTTCAGTTACAGTATCGGCAAGTTGAGAGGAAGAGGTTTGCACGCCTGATCTTTACATATTATATGCTGTACTGTGGCTTGGCTATTTTTGCCTTTAAGTCTCTGAATCATCTTCCAAACCTGACGCACCGGATACAAAATCAGGCCAATACTTCTGTCTCTTGGTTTTTGCTCTAGCGATGCGCAATTGGTTCGATATATCGGTTAAAGGAGGTTGATTAAATTGACGCTCAGCTTTGTAGCAGTGTTTAATGGAATATTTGCTATCATTATCGAACCGGAGTCTTCTTTTAGACATTGGTTTTGTTCAGGTTTTTTAGATGGTTCGGTCTGCAGCAGAGAGTATAATTTTAATTAATATTTGATTAATATAAATTTGAAAACTCTTGAAGAAGAGCCCCATCTGTGACAGATAGATCACTGCCAAAGTAGACCTAGACCCGATTACCTGGATGTAAATAGGTGGCAGAACCATGACTAAAGAAGCCCAAGTCATCCTGTGACATAAACTCCTCTAAACCTTGTATTTGTTTCTGTGGGCATTACTGTCCCACAAAGGATTGTGGTTGTGAAATTCCGTAAGTAAACAAACGCGGTGGTAGTTCTATTAAATGTTGAAGTTTACGAATTGATAGTAACGAGTTGTATGTAGGTGGTAAATTGGATCCGTGCTCAAAGTGTGCTGTTAGAGTGGTCTCCCCTTCGGAGGGAAGCTGGTTCCAGCTGTACAATAACCAGTGTAAATAAATAGTTATTCTTAAAGACTGTATGTGTTGCAGTAGATGCCTTATATTATGTAAGTAATAAAATAACAAGCCTATGTGCGCTTGACTGGTAATATTATTTTATTAAGTTCATATCCCAATGTAAAGTTGAGTCAGTTAGTGGGAAGCGAATATAGGTTACATCCCATATCCTATTACTATACATTGCCTAGACTGACAGTTCTTATAAACGAGTCCGAGTGTTTATCCCGAAGTTGCACTCTGCATTTAAAAGCTAGATCATAATTATTGGTTACAAAATGGAGAAAAACAGAAGATACCTGATGGTTACAAAATGACAACAAATGAGAGAGTAACAGGCCAAATCAAGAGACAAATTGATAATGTGGTCAAAATATTTAAATGAAGGAGTAAGCTTACTATTTACAGTCTAAATAATTGAGATATACCACAAAAAGAGAACAAAGACGACATTATTTTAACAAAGCAATTCTTAATATATTTCGACAAAGATAACTATACATTTGTCCCACGTCACAGCTGAAGATAATGCGGTTCTACCAGCGGAGAGTTAATATATGCTCTCATTTCCCGTTTGCCATGTATCTTGATCGAACGGACGATTCTGTGTGACGTCGCCTAAACAGACTTGTTTATTCTTCTGCATATGATTTCGGTCAAGAGACACGATTATTATTGATAAATCTACCGCTTTTAGAGATACGAAAGCAAATGTCAACCTGTCGCCAGTGGCAAAGGAAAGGGAGGCAATCCGTGCTCAAAGTGTGCTGTTAGAGTAGTCTCCCCTACGGAGGGAAGCTGGTTCCAGCTGTACAATAATCAGTGTATACGTCAGCAGAACACTTAACAGCTGGAAATAATAATAATTATATTTAGGAAAATTATATGTATTTTGCAGATCGATGGAATGAATAACATAAATAGCATGAGCTAACAATATGAGAAAATATAAATTTATCTTTAAATTCAATTTAAAACAAAGAGTTTATAACTGTGATAAATTAAAAGACAGTGGGGTGAGTTGTTTGCAACGGCCAGTAGATGGGTTACAACGTTTGTAATAGGATTTGTTTGTTTGTTTGATCGTGATTTTACGTCGTACTTAAGGGCATTTCACTGAAATCACGACGGATTGTCCGTTTCATGCTGTTCTTTGCAAAAATACGGTGGAAAACCGGGACAAAACCTCGTATAAACTACCCACTCCCACGATTGTCGGATCCATATCGTATAACTCACATATATAGCTGGTGGTTGACGGACTCGAACCTGTGCGCGGTGCATCGAAGTAGTCCGGCACTTTAACTACTGAATCACACTCACATGGAAATCGGTTTTAAAGATGTAAAGCATAATCTGGTGTTCATTTACAAATCCAAGAAACTACTACATTCATGTTTGGCAGATATATTGGAGGTTGCCAATGATTACCTTGAATATTGTTTAAAATGATTATTTAAAAAGCAAAAAGTATTCTTTTATTAATAAATTATTGTGATATTTTAAAAACAGAAATTATTTTCTCGAGTATCCGCCCTACCGTCAGAATGTGGCCTTTAGTGATGACAAACATGTCCATTGGCGATAACCCCGTAGATGAATTAGAAAGCTTCGCAGCGAATAACGAGACCTGGAAGTGGAAATTTGTGACAAATATTTTCATCCATTTTAATAATGACTACAGAGTCCGTCATTATTATGATAAATGTTATGCTGTTATTCTAAACATTACAGAAAATCGACACAGTTGTCACAAGATGGCCGGTAACACAATACAATTATTTGATCCATTGGTAAATTAATTTTCTAAATATTGTTTAGACTAAATGATGATCGGTGACACGTGTAACTTGTCACATCAAAGTAACGGGCGTTTGCCCTGCTACCTGATGGCCATCTGGCTAAGGGCAGTGTGTTTGAAGAGTAGCAATGCTGTCTTTACATAGCACTATGGAGGGAGATTAACTTTCCAACAGTATCAAAACACTTCACATTGTGTGGTTGGGCTAGTGTCAATTGTTGTTGGAATACACTGCCGCCATACAAGTGAAACACCCTTAAGTACGGCGTAAAACACCAATCAATCAATCAATCAATCAATCAATCAATCAATCAATCAATCAATCAATCAATCAATCAATCAA